>CM066031.1:331695193-331973098 GCA_033557465.1 Ichthyophis bannanicus | reverse complement strand
GCAGTACGCATGCTGCACTACAACTGAACTTACCGCAGGTGGGTGTCTGGGTGTGTTATTGTGCGGCATGTTCACAGCCAGCTCACCACTACGTGTGGGGCACGCGACTGACCGATGCAGGGCCCATAGAGTTAGAGTGGCCGCACGCGTGCTCCTCACCCGAACTGAGCATCGCATGCCGATCAACTGCGCTTATGCGCACGTTCGTGCAAACCATCCATTGGCACACGACTCCAGAATATACATATTATTAACCATCCACAACATTACCCCCGGTTGAGGGTTGTAGATGAAAGAGCAGGAGGAGTGTGGTATGGTGTGGAGAAGATACGAACGTCTATGCAGTTGTACTAGCGTGATTTGTATTGGTGTTTGTATTTGCTTTATTATATTGTGTTGTTTGTGTATTGCTCAGTTGTTTTTTACTTTTGGATACTGTATAGTGTGATGTTGTATGTGTTTGTTTCAGAGTTGGTGTGGTTGTAGATAGAGTGATGTTTTCGGTTAGTGGGACGGGAGGAGTTTTATGGCAGCAAATAATATGCTTATGCATGTGTCCTGAGTGGTGGGCAGATGCTCTGGGTGGGGGGGGGGGGCGCGTGGGTGGGGCGGTTTCGCCGGACAAGGGGAGATGGTGTTCCCCCACGGGGCTGCAGCCAACAGGGCAGTGGGTGTAAGTCCCGCAGCAACTTCAGACCTGCAGCGTGTGGAGGTGGGTCCAGCCATGTGCTGTGCGTTCACGGCACAGACGGCGTGCCGAGGTGCAGGCTCGGCAGCCACGCCTCTACAGGCCCAGGGTACAGCTCCAGGGCATGCGTGAGAGACCAGGTCATCTCCCTGTACCGACTGAGCACAAGGGCTATTAGGGAGCTTTATGAGGATTTAAGACCTGACCTCGAGCCCTGACTGATCGGTCGGGACATGCAATACCAGGTTTAGTCAAGCTCCTTGCTGCTTTACATTTTTTTGGCCTCTGGCTGTTTCCAGTCATCTGTGGCTGCAGTGGGTGGCATGAGCCGCCCATCCTTCTCACGATGTCTCCACCACGTACTGCGTGGCCATGGTCAGCCGGGTGGGGAATTACATAGCCATTCCCCACACTAGGCAACAATGGGGGACCCTGAACCAGGCCTTTGAGACATTAGCAGGGATACCACACGTGATGGGAGCTATTGATTGCACACATGTTGCCCTGGTCCCGCCTAGAGACAGGGAGGTGGCGTTTCGCAACCGCAAACACTACCATTCCCTGAATGTTCAGGTTGTATGTGATGCTAATCTGCATATTCTGAATGTGGTCCCTAGGTTTCCAGGGTCCACCCATGACTCCTATATCCTGCATCACTCGGCAATCTTCACACAATTTGAGGGCGGACGTTATGGGGACTGTATTTTGCTGGCGGTGAGTATGTCATGTGTCGTAATGTATGTATGTGTTTGTAACTTTCTTTATGTCTACTCACATAGCTAGCAAACTCGTTTAAAACCATAAACTTAGATCAACATATGAGCAATGTTTGTTTGGGGACTGTTGTATGTTTAGATTATTACAGGGTATAGACGTACACATACAGCAGCTACAAACAAACATAGACCATCATCAGACTCCTAGCATTATAATGAATCCTGACAGTCCCAGGGGGGGCAGGTGACCACCCCCCTGTGCCTGTGGCTAGGCTGTTGCACAATCCCGCAGAGTGGGTGGTAATCTCACCTGCACACATGCGGAGGGGGGGGGGGTTTGGCCCTCATATGCACGTATCATGATGGGTCATTGCCAAAATAATGCTTAGTATGTCATTTAACGCTTGTGATAATTGCTCATCCATACAGGTAACCCTTCTCATGTGTGTGTGGGGTTCACACACTCACTCTGGACTGTTGTTGCTACCCAGGAGCCAGTATATAATATGAGGGGGTGTTTGGGAATATCTGATGTATGCTTTTGCCCTTTCCAGCTAGCAGCACTCGTGTGGATATGTATGGTCACGCATTTGGCCTATGTCACAGCAGGGGTTGTAACGAAGTATATTTGGTGCTAGTACCTTGGCCTACTGTAGATGATCATGATTAGCCACATATTGGCCAGTGATCCTCATGTAGTTTAACATATTGGAAAGGGGATGCCTGAAGCTGTGGGCTATGTGTGTGCATACAGAGTTGTATTGTTTTCAGCTACACATGACGGTAATGTACCGATGTGTATCTCTATGAGGTTAAGGACATGAGTAGTACTGTGTGCAGGTTTGCAGACCCCACCTTCAGTGGGATGTTCCCAGGATAGACACAGTGCACAGGATTGGTATTTAAACAATTTATGTTTAGCAATATACAGCATAAGGACACAGAGTATGAGATCTAGATATGTTGCCCGTACAGGACAGGATGCATCTAGGTGATATGGTTCACATTATCACCAGCCTCCATGGCATACATGTTCTGTTTTTTTCCCACCCTCTCATGGCAGCATATTTTACCTAGGTTACTGTTCAGACATACAATATGAACATGTGACACGTGAATCGTTACTATCGTCTCTCATTGGCAGGGGTGCCAATGTGGACAGTAAATGCATTACAATACCCATGTTGCGCACACACACACACAATATGTTACAGTATAGATGGAACTGTTGGGGTATTTCCCATGAGTGTACTTACTTTCTAGGCTATGTGTTCCTTTTCTAACAGCATATGTGTTTTTTACAGCTCATTAATTGTTCAGTTATATGTTGATGTCAGGATTTGTTTTGTGTAGGGTTACTACATCTTAACATATGTCAGTTATGTTGAATATTGACACGCACATTTCTTTTTATTTCCAAGGTGATGCAGGATATGGGTGTCGCCCCTGGCTGCTGACCCCCTGTACGTCAGCCACGGACACGTGCAGAGCGGAGGTACAATGAGGCCCATGCCTCCAGCCGCTCAGTCATCGAGCGTACCTTTGGCGTGTTGAAAAGTCGCTTCAGGTGTCTGGATAGGTCAGGCGGGGCCTTACAGTATAAGCCAAGGACTGTTGCAGAGATAATCATAGCCTGTTGCATCCTGCACAACATTGCTCTCAGGCACAATATCCCTGCAGAGATTAATGAGGATCTGGAGCAAGATCCAATGTGCCCCCCTGTACGTGCCAGTGGTGACACACAGGATGGCACAGCAGTCAGACGGAGGTTGATTGGAGAGATCTTCTCATGTGCGTATTACCTACCCACACAGCTTTTTAATCCTATGTGTGTTATGCTTACAGCAGTTACAGTTTATGTCAGGATATGATTTGTATGCGACACCACATTAGTATTTTAGTGCTAATTCACAACTCACATATAGGCATGTGTGAGGCACAAACAATGTGGCCAGTACACAACAGCATTTGGTGCCAGATGATGTGGGTGGTTGCTCATACGGCTGTGTGTGATTTTTAAGGTTAAAATTACAGTTAGTGGCTGCCTGTGTTAGCACCTGTTGTTGTTGTTGAGCACAAATGATGTTTTGTGATGATATGGGTGGATAACAGTGTTAGCCATATGGTGAGATGTTCACAGTGTGAGACCAGTCCACGTTTGGGGACATTTGTCCAGTGGGTTGAATTTATATGTTTCACCTTTGGGGTGTACATTTGGTTCTTACACTCCTGTCAGCTGGCTATGTGTTGCTTTGTTATTATGGCCGTATCAGGACATACATATCACAGGACAGATGCTTAGTAGTAGTTTCTGTGGATATTAGGGTATCTATGTGTAGGGTGTTAATGTCACCCTACAGTGTGTCGGAATGTATACTGCACCAGAAAGCCATGACATGGACATGTTATAGGATGGGGATCTGAGCATTGTCCAGCCAGAGAGGTAGTATTGCCACATTTACATGTAGGCGAATTGACCTTAAGTACAGTGCTACATATGTACACAGATACAGAGGATAACCTACCCCATATCAGCGAGGGGTGCGTTACAGTGGGCAGGATGAGCACAGAATGTGTTGGTGGCTTATGGTTGTGCAGAATTCTCAGGGAGTACATGGCATATCTTGCTGATAAATTCTCAACATATGCCATCATGCCTCAGCTACAGGCTGGGTATGTGAGCAGTGTAGGATAGTACAGTCCACATTACATAGATTGCATAGATAGTCGGACAGGGAAGGGGAGGATTATGTTGGCAAGGAAAACCAGACATATGTGAGAGTTGTTTCTCTGAGGTACACATATTGGCTATCCATGCGTTGACATTCTCAATGACACACAGTGTGATGGCATGCAGCCATCATGGTTTGCGTAAAAAATTTACATGCCATTGGTGTTTTAATGACATGACGCACACATTGACAGCTATCTGTGGAGATCATCAGCAAATAGCTGTCACTATGATTCAAGGTATGACATCTACACACCAGGATATGTATTTGGTCCCTGCATACATGAGACACTCGTGCATATTCCATATGTGTTTCCAGAATTGTAAGCGACTTTGCATTCAACATTGACACACCCCTACACAAAGATAGGGGGCATTGTTGCCAATATAGTGGATCTGTGTGACTCGTCTGTACTTTGTGATGAGGTGCAAACATGGTGGTTTCTGACATGTCTGTTGATCTTTCTGTACAACAACACAGAGGTACGATGGGGACAGGATTGATTATGGACACCTGAGGATAGCCTCCTACAACTCTGTGCTGCCTCTCACATGTGAGAGATCTATACATTGTGATAGGGAGCAGTCAGACATTAGGTGATGGTGTGGGGTATGAGAGTTGTGGACAGGAAGGTGCAGTGTGTGATACTCTTGTAGAACATGACATGTTTGTTACTGTTGTGTTTCCCAATGCACAGGACATAGTTTATTCAGATGCTGTTGATGTGTTGGATTGGCATGTGACTGAACATCACCCAATATGCTTTGCGTTGGGGTAGGTGGATGTACAGGGAGATTGTGTGTGCCTGGGGTCATGTGGAAAACATATCTTCATTGCTCCATCATATTGGGCAGATGGTGTGTTGTTTTGTGTTTCACTTCAGGCTCCATCACCCATCCCTTGCTGTTGTCACACATATCCCCATGTGTTTGTGTTCAGCATGTCCTGTGCCACACTGTATATGTGACAGTTACAGCATATCTGCATGTGTGTGTATTTAAGGTTTGTATTTGGTTTGCCTGCACTTGCTCCCTACCCCAACATTGTACCATAAGCCAACAACAGGGTATTATTGACGGTACACGGTCCTTTATATGTCTAAAGGTCCACTTGGACACATACAGGCCATGTGTTGCAGCTGGAATGCAGAAATATGCATACTTTGTGTGTGGGTGATTACAGGTTGCCTGTGTGATGAGACACTCTTCAGGCATAGTACATTATCATGTACTGTGAGGGGACTGTGCACCTGGGGGGCAGTTGTGACTGTGGTATGTGTTCCGTAGTGCTGTTTACCTTATGCGTATTATCAACATGTGTTGTGTGGTGTGCGACAAAATGTGTCTTGTGTTCTGAGTCACCACTGATGTTCACCTTTATTTATTTTCAGATATGACCATAATGTGGACATGCATCAGCAGCGGCTTGACCTTTTGTTTGTACACGGACTGCTGAGATTCTCTGCCTTCACTGTCACCTCTTATTGCTGTGTAGTGGTTCATGGGATTGCTGACATACACCTGATGCACACACAAGGTAAGTTGCACATTTGTTAATTGCAGATTTGTATCTATGTTTACCTGTTGATGATTCATAATTGTCTTATATGCATATAATGTTTCCTCTATGTGCACATAAACAGATGCATGTCGTGTGTAGCTGTGACACACCTGTGTGACACGAGCATGGACATGACCATACCCATGTTTTACCCATGTGTGTGTTTCGGATTAATGATGTCATCACCAATGTTCTGTTGAGTAATGTACTGTGTGGTTTCACATACCTTTCTTGTGCATTTGCAAAGGTGTAACGGTGTGCATTGTGTGGTGTTTTTCGTAGGTGGCTAACAAGAACATACGTATCCTCTCATGACACAGGGCTGAGTACATACCGGACACATCTATTACAGTGCATCTGGTGTCACCATCACCCACCTTTTGAAGAAACAACACCATAGACATTTTACACCAGAAAGTGGCCCATTGGATGTTTTACCTCTGCGAGTGAGACATATGACTGCGATGGACAGTATTACTATTAAGCTACTTAATTCTCCATTACAGAGGTGTTCTCTGCACTGTTTGTGTGATGTTTCTGCAGGGAGTCCTGCTCATTGTTGAGAACACACATGAACTTTCAAAGACAGTGGAATGTTGACATGTCACGCTTGACTATTCCTAGCCATATTTGGTGGAACACTATTAACCTCACCTGTTGGATTGCACATAGTATTGTTACTTTTGGCAGTGTTCCCCCCGTGTGCAGCAGCAAATGACATGGATAGTGCAGCTGATCCATTCGAACACAGTTTTAGTATTGTTAAGTTTTGGCCCTGGGTGTGACATGCCACCCAGGATACCCTCATCTTTTTCTTCCTAATCAAGCATACACCCATGTTTGCGCCATACAGCCAACGATGGAGCACTCCTATTGTGTATGTCCACCTGCTTTCCACATGCACATGCTACAAGTGTTACCTCAACAATGATTTTGGACACACGACCATCTTTAATTAATGTGGTCAATGTGACAAGGGTGTTTACGTGCATGTGTGGCATCACTGTCTCATGTTGCACTGTAGATGGTGCTTTTGCATATGACGGACTATGTTTGTGAGACAAAACATGTGGACCTCAGACTTTTTTGTGGCTCCGTATAGGATGTTTGGCCCTCATTTCCTTGTTCAGATGCTGCTTATTGTGTTTGTTGGATGTGCAGACGTGACAGTCTGCATGTATGTCAACACCTTGCATTTCCCATGTGCACAGTCCAGGCTATGCCCTGTGGTAGGGACACTCACATTGCGACATGATGTTTGCAGTGTGGCAATGTGGGTCACCGTTGCACTTCGTCAATTGTGCATTCCATGTATTATGTTATATGTGGCCAAACACTGTCTACTCTGAAAAGGTTGCAGGGCCACCTCCTTCATGGTGGTATATGTATAGGTATGGGAAGGTAGTTGAGTTTGTATTTTGTTTGTGTTCATGTGCCTGTCCTACCTGTTGCATATACTCATTGTGATTTTGAGGAGAGTTTGTGTCTACATTGTTGCAGCTTTGATTCCTAGCTCAGACATTATGTGAGACCTCACACATTACTTTCCCAGCGTGATTTTCACAATAAAACATTTTCTCAACATAGGCTTGTTTGGTTTGGTTGTCTCCTGTGTTGCAAGATGGATATGGTTTGAGGGACACATGATGTGTGTTGTGTCCTCAATATGCAGCGCCAACTCTCTACATGCACTCATATGTGCATTACACCTTTGCAGCATGCAGAATCAGGTAGGGGCTGGGGGTCTGCTGCCCAGTGCATTGTATGCAGTGGCTGCACATTATATCTCATGCTCTTCATTTGTGGTGGATGAATTAACTTTTCTGTGTGAGTTAGATTTATGCCCTATTAGAGGGGTTTCAATATTCCATCAGAGATGCACTCACCTTCATATTATGATGGCACTGACTACACTATTTGTGATGTGTATACCAAATAAAGATATTTATTCCACATACATGTGGCTCTTTTGGTGATTGAGCAGGGTGATACAAAGGCACACATTGCATTGCCTGTTTCTCAGTCCTGCGTCTTTGTGACCCAGGGACTGCATTGTTTATTTTGTCAATATCATTGGATGAGGATTAACTGGTCTTTGTTCCACGGTAATGAGGGGTTACATGACTTGACCTAGACCACATGGGGTGCTAGTGGGAATTGATCAGTGTTTGCTTGGGTCCAAGGCCATTTTGTTAACAGTAGGTTAGTCCTTCTCTCTTTGATCACATTAACACTTGTCTGGGGCCATTTGCCACACATGTACATGTGCCACCTGTGCTCGCATCCTTGTACAGTGACAGCTGTGTATCTGGCAGACACATGTAACCTCACTGGGTATTCACGGTTGCCACACAGTGTGCTTAGTATGCTTGGCTCAGTGTGCTCAGTGTGTTACTGTGTACTCAGTGTACTGTTTCTGGGAGTGGCTACAGTCATGTGTTTCTACTCTGTATTTTTTTGTTTTGATTAGCACATGTGCTATATCCTTTGTTTTCTAATCTGCTGACTGTACCATGAGGTAACAGCAGGTTCCTCACCTCTACATACACCCTTCTCTCTCCTCACTGTACGTCAAGGTGCATCCTGTGTGCTGCTTAGCCATCACATATTATTTCTTTTCAGAGGTGTCCCACTTTAGGGTGTTTACATGGCAACACAGCAGGGGGTTTTGGTTTTCTGTGATTCAGGTGTTGTGTGTTACACCTGATTACATGTGGAACTTTCTCATGTCCTGATCCAAATTATTAACATGATCCACATACCGTCCTCTGTTGCCCTTGTGGTATATTTTTCCCCTCTTTTGCATGCTGTATCCACTGCAGAACATTTCATTGTGTGTGCACATGTGCACCACATCACAAATACAGACTGCAATTGTATGAGTAATTAGCAGCTCTGCATGTGCATTTCATCATGCTTACTTTTTGGTGTTTGCTTGTCCTGACAGTCAGCAGGCGGTTTGTTTAATGGACTGCACTCTTTCTTTCTGCAGTCTTTGCTAAGGAGCTCACATTGTTGGTGTGGCATGCCGGTTTAGCCATTGTGATTTGTGGTAGTGGTCATTAGTGTGCTTCCTCTGTGGTGTCTTATATTTGTATGCTTTTCCATAAAAGGTGTTTAACATTTGTTTGAGGGTCATATATGTACTGATGTGTGCTGTGAGCATATTGTACCCTCAACTGGGTTGTCCATTTTAATGGGTGCCACATGGGTTGGGGATGATTTCTGCAGTTCAGCAACTGATCTTCATCCCTCTTTTAATTTTGTATTATTTTTGTGTTTTAGCTCTGTGCAGTGCTTGTGTTACGTGTGGGTTTGCCACATACCTCCTTTGCCATTCCAACTGAGGGATGTTAGTGCTAGTGGGTTACGTTTCTGGGTTCATCTCTACATCCTTGGGGCATCTTTTGCCATGCCTTTGATTGACACAGCTTATGGGTTACATACAATAGTGTCTTGGGAGTTGACAGCCTTTCCACATGGCCTTTGTGGAGAATGAGGTTTTCATTTCCTAGCAACGTGTGTGCCTTCTGAAACACCATAAAAGGTGCATTAATATCTGGCACAAGGGGGTAGTTCTTTTGAGACAGCATCACAGATTGCTGTACAGTTGCACACAGACAGTTGACATACCTCTGCCAACCTTATTCACTGGAACATTCAAACCATGAACACCCCTCCATCATTCACTATCTGCACAAGTTGTCAGCATTCACAACAGAGGAGTATTGGCTTCTTCCCCAGAGCATGAGTTTAATGGAGCTGTAGTACTCCAACGGGAATAGGGCAGTTTACAAGATAAGATACACTCTAATCCCCTGTTCATATCAGTCGCCTGCCCCTGTCTGCAGCCCCTCCCTGCCAAATCAGGTATGGCAGACCTTGGTCAACACACCGACTTACATTTCCCATACGTTACAATGCACATTGCTGCCATCTGGGACAGTGCTCTCACCTTACCCTGCCTCATATAGCACACTTGGCTACACTTTCACCAACATTGTAGGGTGCCATGGCGGACATTGCATTTTCACATGTGCCCTCTGCATTAACCTATGGGCGACGTTCTGTTACACTGCTTTGCGAGTGTATTTGCTATCAGTTATGATTCTACATATATACAATACGGTACTCCTAAAACAATATTACCCCTAACAGCTACTGCCTCAGCCAGCTATCTTCATTTTGCACTGTTGGGTATCGTACCCCTGATCCCTGCAGCATTGGTTGGTGTGGTAACCATTGTGCTGCAGCTTTGCTCTCTGATTTGCACATCAGCACGTCGCTTATGCCTTTCAGTATTGACATGACTCAGAAAACAGTAGCGCAACGCTCTCTGCCCAGCATACCACCGCCTTATGCCACCCATTATATATCAGCCTCCTAACATTACACAGCAAACAGCAGTCTGCATTAGTCACTGTGGGGATTGAACCCCTGATCCCTGCAGCATTGGTGGGAGCTATAACCATTGTGCTGTGGCTCTGTGTTTCTGTTTGCACATCAGCGCCCCACTTATACCTTCCATTATGCGATTGCCGCCGTAACCGGCGCACCGCCTTCTGCCGCCCAGTAGTAATATGCCGCCAGATAACATCAGCGCGACGCTTTATGCCGCCCAGTATTCAAATGTCGCATAAAAACATCAGCGCGCCTCCTTATCCCGTCCAGTTTTGATGTGAGCCAAAACAAAACTCAGCGGGCTGCTTTATTTGGCCCAGTATTCCTCTGCCTCATAAACTAACACCTCAGCAAGCCATTGCGCATTGTGTGGTTTCGAACCCCTGCTCCCTGCACCATTGGTCAGTGCTTCAACCATTGTGCTGTGGCTCTGTCCTTCTGTTTGATCAGCGCGACACATATGCCTCCCGTTCGGCTCTCATTTGCGGTAAGGTGCGGAGCGCACACGGGCGCCGCGCACCTTAGTGCATCTGTCAATCACGGCTTTTCTTCTTCAGGACGGAACGCCCACTCCTTATACGGCACACTCACTCTACCGCGACCCGCACTTTACCGGCCTGTTAGTAAACATGCCCCTAAGTTGTTAAAACACAAGAGGATTGTGAAAAATTGCAAGACGACCTTGAAAAACTGGGAGACTGGACATCTAAATGGAAGATGAAATTTAATGTTGACAAGTTCAAGTTATGCATCTCGGAAAGAACAACCCAAACTATGGTTACACGATGCAAGGTTCCACATTAGGAATTACCACTCAGGAAAAGGATCTGGGCATCATCATGGATAGTTGGTTGAAACCATCTGACCCGTGTGCAGCCACGGCCAAGAAATCAAATAGAATGCTAGGAATCATAAAGAAAGGAATATAAAATAAAACCAAGGATATTATAATGTTTCTGTATCACTCTATAGTGCAACCGCAACTTGAATATTGTGTGCATTTCTGGTCACTATATCTTAAAAAGGATATAGCAGAAATTGAAAAGGTACAGAGGAAAGCCACCAAAATGGTAAAGGGGATGAGAGGATACCCCTATGAGGAAAGGATTAAAAGGTTAAGGCACTTCAACCTGGAAAAGAGATGGCTGAGGGGAGATATGATAGAAGGCTATAAAATAATGAATGGAGGGGAACGTGTAAACATAGATTGGTTGTTTACTCCTTCAAAAAGTAGAAAAATTAGGGGACACAATTAATCTACAACATTGCCCATATAAGACTAATTAGAGCAAATATTTTTCACTCAATGTGTAATCAAACTCTGGAATTTATTACCAGAGGATATAGTAAAAGCTGTTAGTGTAGCACGGTTTAAAAAAGGTGTGGGCTAGTTCCTGGAGAAGTCTAAAAATCATTATTAAAGAGGACCAGGGAAAACCATGGCTTACCCCAGGGATAAGCTACGTGGGATCTGTGCACATTTTTGGAAATCTGACGGATACTTGTGACCTGGATTGTCCACTGTTGATGCCAGGATATCAGGCTTGATGGACCTTGTCTGACCCAGTATGGCATATCTTATGTTCTTATGACTCAGGTACCTGTTGATGCTCATGCAGGGCCATCCATTGTTCCATTAGCCTCCCCAACATGTCCTCAGTGGAATTCCACCTAAGAACATGCAAATGTGTACTGTTATCGATCTGTAAATAGTCTACCTCTCTGTATATAGTTTACCGGTTCTCCAAGTTATTCACCCTGTTTAATGTAAGTTCAGTGTAGATCATTCCTCATTGTACAATTTTTGTTGCCTGTGAACCGCGCTGATGGTAAATAGTGCGGTATAGAAAAACTATAAATAAATAAATAAATAAACATAAGAACATAAGATATGCTATACTGAGTGAGGCCAAAGGTCCATCAAGCCCAGTATCCTGTTTCTAACAATGGCCAATTCAGGGCACAAGTACCTGTCAGGTTTCCAAAAGGTAGACAGGTGCTATCATCCTGCTTGAGATGATGCATAGGCACCCCTGTTGCTACCTACGTCTCGCACAGCTCAGGCCCACCCGTCCCACTGGTGAAAATATCCAGTTATTTTTCAGCACTTTTCAATCAGTTCCCCCAGGACAAGGCTGTCAGATGCCTTGTTGCCCAGGCCTAGGTAGTCTGACATCCAGGTGCAGCAAGTGTGATCCCATGGAAAAAAAAAAACCCTACTTCATTGCCTTAACAATGTTTGTTCCACCATTTGTTGCAATAAGGTTGGATGTAAGATATGGATTCACATATAGCTGTCATCCGGGCTGTTTAGTGTATCCCATCAGTACCCTCCTGCTGTTGCTCTCCCGTTAAGCCTTCAGCCTGTTCTTACCTTGGCTGGTTGCCACCAGTGTATTGTCAGGAAGAAATAGCCATTTTAGCATAGTGACTAGTCCAGATATCAGTAATGAAATGCACGCTAGTACCGGCCTCTGCTATTGCCAGTTCTGCCTGCAGCTGGTAACACAAATGATTATACAGGCTGGGGATTACCTATCTATTAAAAGTTGTCTTACACGGTACTCATTAAGCGTCAGCTAAGAGATTCAGCAGCCTCTTAAATCTCACCTTCTCAATTATGCTCAATGATTGGTCATCGGGGCTATCATTTTCCCCAAACACTGAGTCGCTATCTTCGATGTTGCCCGTCGCCTGCTTCGTGATAGTGCTATATTTGGATAGCCAGTGTTACTCTTTTTCAATCACTTATAATAAGATGGCTAAACTATTGTAATTCCTTGTATAGTGAGATGCTACAATCTTTACTTAAACATTTACGAACAATACAGTCTATGCCCATTAAGTTAGCTAACATTCTCAGAAATTTAACCAGTTTACACCATTACTAAAAGAATATCAGCAGTCTCTTGTTTATTATCATATCAGATTTAAAATACTAATAGTGGCACATAAAACATTTTTTCAGGTTTACCTCTCTATTTCTCCAATCTATTGATTCCTTATGTACCAGGAAGGACCCTTTGGTCTTTGTACCATAATAGATCAGTTGTGCCTTCTAATTCTAGGACACCTTCAGATATTACATGGGAAACAGCTTTCTATTTTCTTGCACCAGCACTTTAGAATTCTTATCTCAGGAAATCAGATTAGATTAATTTTCCAAAATTTAAAATAACATTGAAAACTCGTTATTTTGTTCTGGAGTAACAAGATAAAAGATGAAAAAATAGTTGGGCTGATCCCTCAGTTCTAACAGAGTTGGATTGCATTTTAAATCTGAGTTTTATACCGTTCTGTACTTCCAGGATTCTTACTCCCAATAATATTGTAACTTTGTCTATTTTTTCTATTTTTTTTTCTGATATTTTCTGCCTCTTTTAACTCTAGCGGGTCGATATTCAAAGCACTGAACCAGCCAGTCAAAGGAAGGCCTGCAGTCAAGTGTACTGACCATGATATTCAGCAGATAGTGCCTTTGAATATCTCCACAGTCTCCCCCCAGCGCTACCCTATTAGTGCAGAGGTGGTCTGTGGGCAGAACCGGCATTAACCGCATAAGTGTCAACACTTGTCTGGTTAGCATGATTTTTCAGCAGCCCCCAGTCCAGACAAGATAGGCCACATGAAAAGCTGGCCTAATTAGCAATCTGTACAAGGGTCTGCTGAAAATTGTCGGCACTTGCCTGGTTATCGCCGCTGAGCCTGGATATTCAGTGACAGCTCCAATCTTGTTGCTGACATTAAGCACTACAGCTGATCACCATGGCATTTAAATATCAGCACTTCTGAATATTGGATCCTAGAATCTTTGCATTTTGTCAACCTCTCTGATGTGCAAAGGAAGAGTGATATAGCAGATTTTAATAAAAATGAACACTACCCCATGGCTTTCATGATGACTTGCTTTGATGTGCATCAAGTCTGTGCCATGCCATCTGACTGGGGGGAAGAGGCTATGGGCTCTGGTTGAGAAAGAGGTTTTTTTTTTTCCTGTACCTTTCCCACCACTGCTATTTCCACTTCTGGATGGAGTCCCCATCCCATGGATCAGCCCTTCCTTTTATACCAAAATGGAGAATGTGCCGTTTTTCCAAATGATGCAGCATGCCACTGTTCATAAGATGACTCATCAGCATTCCCTCTGCTAATGTCCTACCTTCAGCCATTGTGGGTCATCAGCACTTTTAAATGCTTCCATGTTTACTAGACTTCACCTGCACTTCATTGACCAGGGAAGCTGTTGCTCTTGGTGCTGCTGCTGCTGCTGGACCCATGGCTGGGGACAGAAGAGAGGATGAAAGACCAGCGACATCCTTCCCGCTTTCTATTGTCCCATCTATCTATGTGGTACTCTTGGCCTTGGCATTGCCAAAATCACTGTCTACCTCCTCAAGCAATTGGTACACTAACAAATACCTCTTTAACAGCCTCTTCAGCTAGTATGCTTTCAATATCTGATGATTAAGATGTAAATCCCACCCATATGCATCCTCCAGATTCTGTATCTGCCAAGATCATCTCCACACACTGCCTTTATCTGCTGCTGTCTCATCTCCCTACCTTACACTATGTCATTCTCCTTATATCCCTCTATAGAGATGACACTGGACACCTGCTCTTTCACAGTTGCATCAGAAACTGCAGCTTTGTCTACTCTCCTTATAAAGACAAGTCTTTTTAACTTGAGTGAAAGATTGAAGGAGTTCATAACCACACCTTGGGAATGCCTTGTCTCTTTCTGCGTACTTGTGCCAGTACTGCTCTCACCTTCCCTCCTTTTTTTCTTTCTACAGTCATTAAATTTTTTAGACATCCCTTTCCATGCATTATGATATGCCTTGGCTTGGTCCTGTTGTACAGTGCCTCCACCAACACTTTTGAAAGGACCGGAGGAATGGAGAATGTGTTTGTCCACTGCAGAACTATGCAGCTATAATGTTCCAATGAGACTGCATTCCCAGGGATTGTGCCTGTGTGGCATGGGGGTTCACTGCTAACTGCTCTTTCCCATGATGGGTCTTTAATATTACTCTGGGCATCTGGCTTCTAGAGATTAGGCAGGCATGGGCAGCACTATATTCATATGAGCTATGGCCTGCATTCTGACAGCTATTCTCAGTCACACGCTCTGCACACCCGGTCATAATGGGTATTCTATGTTTGAATGCGTGCAGTCCACATTTATCTCCCTAAATTCAACAATCAAAATGTTGTCTGTCTGCTATCCCCTCAAAAACATCCAAAACGTATCATAGTTTCTACTAAAAGAAGACCCCAAATATGTCTTAAAGTATCTCCTAAAATAAGAGTGTACCTAGAGGTTGATATTCAATGATTTGCCTGCGTAACTCTGAAAATTACCCAAACAAATCTTAGCATTTTAAAATCCCTCCATTGGCTTCATAAATTTTGTTCAGCCACAGAGCTGACTGGACAAAACTGATCCCATTATGCTGAGTCAAAGTCACAATGTTATAGAAGATTGGAGGCTGATCCAACTTTTAGTTTAGCAGAATCCATTAAAGATTTAGGGGTATGTTTACTAAACTGCGTTAGTGTGATTCGCGTTAGGAGCCGCGGTAGAGACAGAAATCCCAAATAAGGACATGGGCAGTACATCGTTACCGAGAACGCACCGAGAACGCGCATTACAAGGCACCATAAATGAACGAGCGCTACAGGGCACGTTACCGCGCGTTAATCTTAAGAAGGCGCGCAGGCACATAAGCACAGCAACAGAGCTGTAGCACAATGGTTACAACACTGACTGATAGTACAGGGGTCATGGGATCGATTCCCCAGTGGGTCTAATGTATAAGGCTGGCTGAGGCAGCACCCTATACATTTAAGAAGTGATTGTTGAGGCATTTGATGTGTATTTTAATTAGTGCTGCCAGCAAACACACCCTCACGGTGGCATAACCTAAGGTGCTGCATATGGCACCCCATAAGGCACTCCATAGGGCACATTATAAAGTGTACTGTCTGCCAAGGCACCCTATAATGTCCCCTATAGGACACCTTATAAGGCTGTGAACAAAGCCCTGGCTGGCTGCAGAAGAACTGCACGTCACCACACAAACTGTCTGTTGTGGTTACCAGGATAGGATTAACCCACCCGTACCCATGATGCACTGCACATGCAAATCAGCAGTCAAGAGATGGGCACAAGATTGGGTATTCCCCCCCACAGCACCTCGGCCTGGTAGGGGGAACAGACCTTGTGTGGCACTGCCACAGAGTAGCCACAGACAGTCACATTGTGCGGGTACTGTGCCCACCCTGAGGTTGAGGTGGGGCGCCCAGCACCAGGTCCACAGCACCTTTCATGACTGAAATACGCCATGCTGCAGGTCCCCAGCAGTGTGTGATAGGTAGTTACATTAGACACACCTAGGATACATCTGTGTCCTGCTGTATGTCTCGGTCATGTCTAGTCCATATGGGCGATGATGCACCTAGAATAGTGCATATCCTGTGTTGGTGCCATGGTTACCTGCTGTAGGTGAAGAGAGAGGAGAGAAGAGAGGAGGGGATGTATGGACCCATAGGCAGATCATGTACCACCACACAACCCACCCTCTGGGGCTCAGGGTGGGAAACAGGATCACCCACCAATAGATCCACAGTCTACCTCCCTGCAATGGTAGCAGTAGAGGGGACCATCAACCCCAGTCCTGCTGGGGAATAGACAGAGCGGTACACATCCATAACGCAATAGCAGACAGACAGCAAGCCTGGAAATGCTTAGCTGCCCCCCCCCCCACCATTATCTGACATTCTCAAGCAGCAAGCCTCCAGCCGCTGCACCCTGCAAGGTGCTCCAGCAAGACACATACTAGCTGCAGACAGTCTGCCAGCTAGTCCATAGTCCTGGAGGAGATGCATGTACCCAGAACTGGGATGTCAGCATACACACCAAGCAGATAAGTCAGTGATTAGACCCCAAAAGAAAACCCATAAATATCACATGAGAGAAATGCTATATAGCAATATGGGGGTACCTAGCCATGCCATGGTCACTGCTCAGTCAGGGTGAGAGTGACATCCCAGCAGGACATGCTATGGCCACCCTGTCCGTGCAGGTGGTGGCCAGGCACTACAATGTCCGAGCCATTGCCCTATGCCGTGTGAAGATGCATCCAGGCCAGGCCACCCTATCCAGGCTATTCCCACAGTACCTTGCTCCTCATTATGCACATTGGCAGGCCAATACTGGCAACAGTGCTAGCAGTGTGGGCTGTGGAGGGTGTTGGCAGCCACCACACACTGGATAGACAGACACACACTCCGCACACCTATGCCAGCATTGTGCAACTATAGAGGTGTTGGGCAGCCCAGGCCACCACACCAGTCCTGGGCACAGTGCAGGCATGGCTATGGTACGCAATACTGTAGGAGTCACTCCCCAGGTTGGTGAACACTGTCAGACACAAGACCTGTAGAACACTCCACAGACATCAGAAAGGTTGCTATGATGCAGTTCACTCAGGAAATTGTACTTAACCTAGGAATTGCTATCTGCCAGTAATCATAGCAACCTTTTGATAGATGTGTACCATATTCCCAGGTGTAGGGTGGCATTACTAAGGTATGCAAGTGCTAGTATTGGGAGATGCACACAGAGCCCAAAGTCCTGCCTCTCCAGGAGGCTTTGGATAATGGGGCCTGTGGGTGCGGGTCTGTCTGCCCCTGTTGGCTGCTGCTTTACGGCAGAGGTTCCCAACTCCAGTCCTGCGGTGCCAAACACTGTTCGGGTTTTCATGCTGTCCCTCATGAATATTGTGACAAGGCAGAGGCTTTAGAGAGTAAGGAAAAGGGTTTTAAATACTCTTTGTCCTCTGAACCTGCCAGAAATACAGGGCAGGAAGGGGTTAAAACCTCAGCACACAAAGCTTCACTACACGAGAGAGTAGAAAGGGAGCCCCACCCTAGCCCCAGGCTAACCAGGAGAGCTATCCTATCAGGGAAAGGGGTGGACTCACGCCCGATTGGACAACTCAGTCCTCATAACCAGGAAGTAGTAGATTCAAGAGGAGGAGAGGGGGGAAAGCAGAAAGAGGAGGAGGAAGCAGAAAGAGGAGGAGAACGGGAAAGGAGAAGGAAGGAGCCCCACAGTGGACACAGTGGGGAGAAACTGACTCAAGGGAATTGGATGCAGCCTTGGAGTCAGAGCCTTTTTCCAGAGGGCTAGGAAAGTCAGGTCCAGGCAGAGACTTGAAGTCCCAAAGAGGCAGAGCTGGAAGCAAAGAGAGCCAGGTGGGAACCAAGTACTTGGAAGATTGCCAGCCACTTTGCCCAGGAACAGCCACGTCTCGGGGGAGGCAGTTGAAAGTGCTTCCTGGAAGGAACAGCCCTCAGCCAAAGGAGAATCAGGTCAGAAACTCCTATAAACCTTTGAAGCAAAGATTAGAGTTCTTACCTAAGAGAGATAGAAGTAACTCCTCAGAGACTTTTCTTAGAACCAGATTGATAAGAGAAAAGCTGGGTAGAAGGGAAACCCCAGCTCATAAAGTACAAGTGTTTCCTTATAATAGAGAACGTGTCAGAAGCTGCAGTTCAGAGGGTAGCCCAGCTGCACGTCAGCAAGCTACTAATTGCCAGCAACGGGACATGGAGCTAGAGTCATATTTTGAGGACCAGGCTGCATTAAAGGAACTTGTAAAGCAGTGTCAGAAGAGATATGTTCCACCCAACCAGAGAGTGATATCCGGGCGAGACAGGGAAGAGAGAAACCCTTTCTATGAACTGTTTAAGAGGGCCAATAAGCCTGAAACCCTGCAAGTGCCTAGGAGACGTAAGGATAGTAGGTGGAAGCAGATACAGACTCTCCTTAAACACTTGAAGTCTGTGGATTCTTTTTATCCTTGTGTTCAAGAAACCCCAGATCTTGAGAGTGAGCCGATGCAGACAAACAATCCCTTATCCTCTAGCAGTGACTCGGAGATGGATTGTGGCATCTGTAAGAAAGAGTTCTAAGGTGCAGTTTAATTGTATCCTATGTATATAAGGGTGCTGTGGAAGCCTAATCGTTGTTAAGCACACGTGGAATAAAAACCACAACTCAGAGAAGTTTCTTTTTAGAAGTTTTATTAGGAAAGCCTTACTGGTGTTTGGAAGCAATGCTGTTATCCTGGAAAGTTGGAGGAAATATAAGAAGCTGATTTTTGAGTTGCATCTGTACCCTGAGAAGTATCAGGAGGACTGTTTCATTTTGGACTTTATTTGTTACAAACACGTATCTTCTCTTTTGCTCTGTTTTGGGGGAAGAAACCCTGTGCGACAATAAATATATTGTTCACCCTTAACCTAACTTTGGCTGTCATCACTGGGCTACAACTACATAAGAATACCAGGCAAACAGCACAAACAAAGTAACTTTAACTGCGTCCCACTTTCTAACAGCCTTAATACTGGGGCTGAGTGGTGAGCGGTGTCACAAATTGGCGTAGTTGGCAGGATTCTTCAAACGCCCTATCCAGAGAGGAGTCGTTTACTGGCGCTAACAGTAAAGTTCGGAGGAGAGAACCTTCGGGTGGATTTGGAAAAAAAAAAAAAAAAAAGGTACCTGACGAAGAGCTTACCGGATCTGCAAGGCTGTTTTTGGGAGCGCAAGATTGGCGGAGGTGGACCAGAGTTCCTGTTCCAAGGCCAGCGCCGTCCTGTGAGCGAGACTCTCCACTTGTAGCAGGTAACCAGTAGCTGGGAAGAGTTAACTCAGGATACTGCTACAAGGGAGGGGTGGTAAAGTTCAGAGCTAAGCCGGGAGCCAAGAAGGGTGCCATTGTGTTGTTCCGCACTTGATGTTGTTTTTTCTCTCTACAGCTACCGCAAGATGGATCCCGCACGCCTGATGACGTGGGTAGCGGAACGGTTCCAGCAGCAGGACGCGATGGCGGTGCAGGCTCAGGAACGGATGGCGGAGATGTGCCGGGCACAGCAAAAGCCGTTGATAGACCTGCTGGGTTCGTGGATAGGAGAACAAAAATAGACGACAGAAGTCTTAAAGACTGTTTCTAGTTCATTAGAAACTACTACAGGACTTGGAGCTTTAAGTCAGGGAATGTGGTCATTAGGACAAATGTCTAAAGAGGATAATATTGATGATCATATCGAGGTTTTTGAACGCATCGCTATCATGAGCGGGTGGCCGAAAGAACACTGGGTCATCAGGCTGGCTACTTCCTTAACGGGAGAGGCTCTGGCAACCTATAGGGAGATGCCCAATGATCTGGCCCACGATTATGACGCTGTGGTCAAAGCCATAAGAGATAGGCTGGGCCTAACTCTGGTGGTGTATCGCCGCCTGTTAAGAGGGTGCAAGTTAACCCCGGGCGAGACACCACAGGCATTATGCTATAGAATTAAAGCTTTAGTACACAAGTGGCTATCTCCACACAATAGGAGCATTGACACCATATTAGACGACATTGTGCTGGAGCAGTTCCTGGAAGCAGTGCCCCAGGAAGTACAGTCCTTCTTAATTCTGCAAGACTGTAGAAACACAAAGGATGCCATCGCGCTGGCTGACCGCTTCTTTGCGGCCGAAGCCATAGGACAGCGGGGGATGGGTGTTTCAGAGAGGTCAGTCTTGAGAACGCCAGGAACGAAGGGAAGAGTAATGGCGGGAGAGTACCCCTCTAAAAAACCCCTGTTCAAACCTGGGTGGGAGGAACGGAAGTGTTTTGCCTGTGGTCAAAAGGGACACCTGAAAAGGAATTGCAGGGCTAAGTTAGTATTGGTGACTACTCCTTCCCAGAAGGTGGGGGAGGGATTTTTATTAGTAGTCACAGTCAACAATGTCCAGGTCGAAGCGCTATTAGATTCAGGCGCCGACCAATCAATGGTCTCCGAAGATTTTGGGGAGAGATAGGAACCCAAAAGGAGTGCGCTAAGATACACCCTGAGGGAAAGATAAAAATCCGCTGTGTACACGGTGCTGCCACGTCTTATCCGGTACACACAGTAACTGTAGAGGGACTGGGGGTAAAGAAGGACATCCCAGTAGCGGTGGTACCGAACTTGCCACACTCCATAGTTTTAGGTAGGGATTGGCCTCAATTCAGAAAGGGCCTAGCCCAAGGGTTAGCCGCCTCCACTGAAGCCAAAATTCCTACAAAAGGCCAGGATGTAATGCTCAGGAGGAAAAGTAAGGGGGACCAAGGCGCATCTTCCTGTAAGGAGGAAGGGAGAATAGGTCTAGTGTCCACTCGGGCCCAAAGTAAGGCCAGTCAGGAGGGACAGAACACCGCAGCAGATCCCCTGGTAGAATTGCCCTCACACAGTGGTTTGGTAACTCCCTCTCGGGAGCGTGAAAAACCCAAGAAGGGGGAAAAACGCAAGGGAAAACAGTGCAGAACCCAGAACCGGACAGAATTAAGGGCAGGACAGGAGTTACCGTGGGCTCCTGCCGAGTTGGTAGAAAAATTCCCTTCATTTCCGGAGGAACAAAGGCACGATCCAGCTTTGACCCGTGCCTTTGATAGTGCTAATAAGGGAGCGGGGTCATTGCCCCATTTTTGTTTAGAGGGGAATATCTTATATAGGGAGAGCTCGGACCCCCGTTCAGACAGTATCCGAAGGCAATTAGTGGTGCCCAATACATTAAAAAATTTGGTCTTACGGTTAGCTCATGACCATCCTGTGGGGGGACACAAAGGAGCTCAAGGCACACTAGACCAAATTTTGAGTCGTTTCTATTGGCCCGGGGTTTACCGCGAGACCGCAAAATTTTGCAAAGCGTGTCCCGCGTGCCAGAAGGTTACCCCCTATTTGCCAGGGAAAGTCCCTTTGATGCCTATGCCCCGTATATCCAGACCAGTAGAGCGGTTGGCCATGGATATGGTCGGACCCTTAATCCGGACTCCCAGGGGGTTCAAATATATGTTAGTTATCGTGGATCATGCCACACGATTTCCCTGGGCGGTTTCCCTAAGGAATATGTCAGCACACACGATCGCCACGGAATTGTTGAAACTTTTTTGTGAGATAGGATTCCCAAAGGAAATTCTCACGGATCGGGGTACCAACTTCTTATCTCACTATCTGGCACAGGTCTGGGATGCCTTTGGCATCAGGCATATTAGGACGGCTGCCTATCATCCCCAGACAAATGGTCTGGTTGAACGCCAAAACCAAACCATTAAAAGTATGTTAAGGAGAAGCTTGGAAGGGGAGGTGGCTGAGTGGGATATGATGCTCCCCTTTATACTATATGCCTGCCGGGAGAGGAAACAGGTTTCCTTAGGTGTCTCCCCATACGAGCTTCTGTATGGGCGAGCACCCCGGGGGTTATTGGATATCTTACGAGATCAATGGGTGGAACCTACTACGGAAGAGGTAGAAATACCCAAGTTTCTAAAAGACTTAAGGGCCCAGTTGCAGCGTACGTCCCAGGTAGTAGGGGAAAATATGATCGCCAGTCAAGGGAGGCAGAAGGAATACTACGACTGCCACACCCGACCACGGCATTTCGATGTTGGTGAGAAAGTCATAGTAATGGTGCCCGGTCACAAACCAAAGTTTGAAAGTACCTGGAGAGGACCTTGCCGGGTTATAAACCAGGTGGGGCCAGCCACATACACCGTGGAAACTAGGAGGGGGAAACGACAAAATTTCCATGTAAATGTTTTACGGCGGTAGCGGGAACGGGTAGCTCTGGCTCATTTGGCTATAAAGAATGACAGTGAAATTAGCTACAGTCACCGGAGTAAGATTCCGGGCTGTTCTGAAAATGATCAGCCAGCTCGGAATATCTTAAATGGGGGGTTGTGTGACAAGGCAGAGGCTTTAAAGAGTAAGGAAAAGGGTTTTAAATACTCTTTGTCCTCTGAACCTGCCAGAAATACAGGGCAGGAAGGGGTTAAAACCTCAGCACGCAAAGCTTCACTACACGAGAGAGTAGAAAGGGAACCCCATCCTAGCCCCAGGCTAACCAGGAGAGCTATCCTATCAGGGAAAGGGGTGGACTCACGCCCGATTGGACAACTCAGTCCTCATAACCAGGAAGTAGTAGATTCATGAGGAGGAGAGGGGGGAAAGCAGAAAGAGGAGGAGGAAGCAGAAAGAGGAGGAGAACGGGAAAGGAGAAGGAAGGAGGAAGGAGCCCCACAGTGGACACAGTGGGGAGAAACTGACTCAAGGGAATTGGATGCAGCCTTGGAGTCAGAGCCTTTTTCCAGAGGGCTAGGAAAGTCAGGTCCAGGCAGAGACTTGAAGTCCCAAAGAGGCAGAGCTGGAAGCAAAGAGAGCCAGGTGGGAACCAAGTACTTGGAAGATTGCCAGCCACTTTGCCCATGAACAGCCACCTCTCGGGGGAGGCAGTTGAAAGTGCTTCCTGGAAGGAACAGCCCTCAGCCAAAGGAGAATCAGGTCAGAAACTCCTATAAACCTTTGAAGCAAAGATTAGAGTTCTTACCTAAGAGAGATAGAAGTAACTCCTCAGAGACTTTTCTTAGAACCAGATTGATAAGAGAAAAGCTGGGTAGAAGGGAAACCCCAGCTCATAAAGTACAAGTGTTTCCTTATAATAGAGAACGTGTCAGAAGCTGCAGTTCAGAGGGTAGCCCAGCTGCACGTCAGCAAGCTACTAATTGCCAGCAATGGGACACGGAGCTAGAGTCAGATTTTGAGGACCAGGCTGCATTAAAGGAACTTGTAAAGCAGTGTCAGAAGAGATATGTTCCAGCCAACCAGAGAGTGATATCCGGGCGAGACAGGGAAGAGAGAAATCCTTTCTATGAACTGTTTAAGAGGGCCAATAAGCCTGAAACCCTGCAAGTGCCTAGGAGACATAAGGATAGTAGGTGGAAGCAGATACAGACTCTCCTTAAACACTTGAAGTCTGTGGATTCTTTTTATCCTTGTGTTCAAGAAACCCCAGATCTTGAGAGTGAACCGATGCAGACAGACAATCCCTTATCCTCTAGCAGTGACTCGGAGATGGATTGTGGCATCTGTAAGAAAGAGTTCTAAGGTGCAGTTTAATTGTATCCTATGTATATAAGGGTGCTGTGGAAGCCTAATCGTTGTTAAGCACACGTGGAATAAAAACCACAACTCGGAGAAGTTTCTTTTTAGAAGTTTTATTAGGAAAGCCTTACTGGTGTTTGGAAGCAATGCTGTTATCCTGGAAAGTTGGAGGAAATATAAGAAGCTGATTTTTGAGTTGCATCTGTACCCTGAGAAGTATCAGGAGGACTGTTTCATTTTGGACTTTATTTGTTACAAACACGTATCTTCTCTTTTGCTCTGTTTTGGGGGAAGAAACCCTGTGCGACAATAAATATATTGTTCACCCTTAACCTAACTTTGGCTGTCATCACTGGGCTACAACTACATAAGAATACCAGGCAAACAGCACAAACAAAGTAACTTTAACTGCGTCCCACTTTCTAACAGCCTTAATACTGGGGCTGAGTGGTGAGCGGTGTCACAATATGCATGAGATACATCTGCATACCATGGGGGTGGCGCATAGAAATGCAGCACAGACATCTTTATCAGAGGCAGCATGGAACCGGAATGGTGTTTGGCCCTCCAGGACTGCATTTGGGAGACTCTGCTCTAGGTAATGTGCATGTTTATGGTGTCTGTGCTCTGTAGGGTAAAATGTAGGTGTCTTGGGCATGTTTACATCATCTGCTTTTCTCTGATCATAGAGGAGCAGTGCTTTTTACAGTGCTCTGCTAGGGAAGTGGATATTTGTCTCCTGTGACACCTTGCTGTGAGTTCTAGCTGTTTATTAATTATTTATTGTTTGTCTAACTGTTTATTTAATTATTTATTGTTTGTCTAACTGTTTATTTAATTATTTATTGTTTGTCTTAGTGGTGTGCTAGTTCAGCCTTCTCAGCTATAACTTACCTTGCCTCTCTCAACTAACTGGGCTTTGTGTGGTAGCAGGTTAACTGTTCATTTTAAATTAAATCTCTCTCCCCAGAACCTGCTGTGTGTTAATTTGTTTTTCCTGTCCTAGCCTGCCTGAGTGAATCCTCCTCCCCCCCTGCTGAGGTATTGTGTAGCCTTCTTCCTGTTTCCTCCACGTGTGCATAGTCTGTTTTAGTCTGCTTTTCTCTGATCAGAGAAGAGCAGTGCTTTTTACAATGCTCTGCTAGGGAAGTGGATATTTGTCTCCTGTGACACCTTGCTGTGAGTTCTAGCTGTTTATTAATTATTTATTGTTTGTCTAACTGTTTATTTAATTATTTATTGTTTGTCTTAGTGGTGTGCTAGTTCAGCCTTCTCAGCTATAACTTACCTTGCCTCTCTCAACTAACTGGGCTTTGTGTGGTAGCAGGTTAACTGTTCATTTTAAATTAAATCTCTCTCCCCAGAACCTGCTGTGTGTTAAACTTTTTTTCCTGTCCTAGCCTGCCTGAGTGAATCCTCCCCCTCCCCCCCCTTCTGAGGTATTGTGTAGCATTCTTCCTGTTTCCTCCACGTGTGCATAGTCTGTTTTAGTCTGCTTTTCTCTGATCAGAGAGGAGCAGTGCTTTTTACAGTGCTCTGCTAGGGAAGTGGATATTTGTATCCTGTGACACCTTGCTGTGAGTTCTAGCTGTTTATAAATTATTTATTGGTTGTCTAACTGTTTATTTAATTATTTATTGTTTGTCTTAGTGGTGTGCTAGTTCAGCCTTCTCAGCTATAACTTACCTTGCCTCTCTCAACTAACTGGGCTTTGTGTGGTAGCCAGGTTAACTGTTCATTTTAAATTAAATCTCTCTCCCCAGAACCTGCTGTGTGTTAAACCTTTTTTCCTGTCCTAGCCTGCCTGAGTGAATCCTCCTCCCCCCCTGCTGAGGTATTGTGTAGCCTTCTTCCTGTTTCCTCCACGTGTGCATAGTCTGTTTTAGTCTGCTTTTCTCTGATCAGAGAAGAGCAGTGCTTTTTACAGTGCTCTGCTAGAGAAGTGGATATTTGTCTCCTGTGACACCTTGCTGTGAGTTCTAGCTGTTTATTAATTATTTATTGTTTGTCTAACTGTTTATTTAATTATTTATTGTTTGTCTTAGTGGTGTGCTAGTTCAGCCTTCTCAGCTATAACTTACCTTGCCTCTCTCAACTACCTGGGCTTTGTGTGGTACCCCCTTCCCCCCTGCTGAGGGTTCAGGACAGGGTACCTTGTAACTGCCCTCTTTAATAGGACTTATCTCCCTCCCTCCCTCCACAGCACCCACCCACCCCTGGGGTAATTGTAGTTTTATAGGTACTTGCACATCTTAGAGGAAAGGGGCTGCTCTCAGGTGCAGCTCGTTATCCAAATCAGTCATACACAGAGGACCTGAGATTAATTACTTAAGCTTCAGGTACACAAGGTGTATTAGGGGTATTAGATACACTTTTATTGGTATAAGCATCCACACCAATCCTTATTATATACAGAATTTAAAAGACCTAAACACAAGTTTAAACTAAGATGCAGACAGAAGTCCAGCAACGAGATGGGGGTTCTCCGGTCTTTTGCATTGAGTGTCACATGTATGATTTTCTCCCAGTTGGTGAGAGGTCTTACGTATGCACTAAGTGCAAAGAACTCTTTGCTCTCAGGGAACGATTCCGTTCTCTAGAGGCTAGAGTAACAGACCTGGAAAACATAAGAAAGACAGAGAAGTACATGGACGAGACCTACAGGGATATAGTCCTGAAGTCCCACCTCCAGTCTGGCAGCATCCCTGTTGCCATGGAGGAGAGAGGTCACGTGACAGGAGAGCATCACCCTGGTGTGGCAGGAAGTGATCCTGTAACTAGGACCTGTCCTCCAGGTGATGTAAAACCCTCTCACACCGAGGATGTTTCTCCAGGACCATGTCCCCATGATGGAGGGTCAGGACAGCTGTTATAGTTGGTGATTCAATCATTAGGAATGTAGATAGCTGGGTGGCTGGTGGACGTGAGGATCGCCTGGTAACATGCCTGCCTGGTGCGAAGGTAGCGGACCTCACGCACCGCCTAGATAGGATCATAGATAGTGCTGGGGAGGAGTCTGCTGTCTTGGTACATGTTGGTACCAATGACATAGGAAAATGTGGTAGGGAAGTTCTGGAGGCTAAATTTAAGCTTTTAGGTAGGAAGTTGAAATCCAGAACTTCCAGGATAGCGTTCTCCGAAATGCTTCCTGTTCCACGTGCAGGACCCAAAAGACAGGCAGAGCTCCGGAGTCTCAATGCGTGGATGAGACAATGGTGCAAGGATGAGGGTTTTGGATTTGTTAGGAACTGGGGAACATTCTGGGGAAAGGGGGGGCTCTTCCGAAGGGATGGGCTTCACCTTAATCAGGATGGGACCAGACTGATGGCATTAACCTTTAAAAAAGAGATAGAGAAGCTTTTAAACTAGAAATTAGGGGAAAGCCGACAGTCACCCAGGAGTGCATAGTTCGGACAAAGGTATCCTTGAAGGATACTACCAAAAGCAGTGAGGTTCCAAAAGGGAGTGTAGTAGCCCAAATGCCCTTGAGTAAGGAGCAGACAGAGCATAAAGATTCCAAATTACCCCTGCCTACCAATAGCCAGATTAATATGAATAAAATACAGTCTCTAAAATGCTTGTATGCCAGTGCTAGAAGTCTAAACAATAAGATGGGAGAGTTAGAATATATAGCACTAAATGAGAGGTTAGATATGATTGCACTCTCAGAGACATGGTGGAAGGAGGATAACCAGTGGGATACTGTGATACCTGGATACACACTATATCGTAATGATAGAGCTGAACAAATTGGTGGAGGGGTTGCGCTCTATGTTAGAGAGGGCATTGAGTCAGAAAGGATTAAAGTTTTGCAGGGAACAAAATTTGCTGTAGAATCTCTATGGATTGAAATTCCATTTATGAAGGGGAAGGTGATGGCAGTTGGAGTATACTATCGACCGCCTGGCCAGAATGAACAAATGGATGATGAAATGCTCAAAGAAATCAAGGAAGCTAACAAAAGTCACAACAGAGTAGTAATAATGGGTGATTTCAATTACCCCGGTATCGACTGGGTCAGTGTCACAGCAGGACAAGCTAAAGAGATAAAGTTTCTAGATGGAATAAATGACTGCTTCTTGGAGCAGCTGGTTCATGAACCGACCAGAGGGGAAGCCATACTTGACCTAGTCCTTAGTGGAACGCCAGATCTGGTGCAAGAAATAAGGGTGTTGGGACCACTTGGCAATAGTGATCATAGTATGATCATGTTTGATTTAATTAGTGGAGGACAGATAGTAAAGGCATCCACAGTACTACCTTTTAACTTTCAAAAGGGAGACTATGATAGAATGAGGAATATAGTTAGGAAAAAACTAAAAGGAGCGGTTCCAAAGGTTAAAGACTTACAGCAAGCTTGGGTGTTATTTAAAAATACTATCCTCGAAGCCCAGACCAGCTGTATTCCACGCATTAGGAAAAGTGGAAGAAAGTCCAAAAAACTGCCAGCATGGTTTAAAGGTGAGGTCAGAGAAGCTGTTGCTGCCAAAAAAGCAACCTTCAGGAAATGGAAAAAAGAGCCAAATGATGAAAACTGGAAACAGCACAAGCATTGGCAAGTTAAATGCAAAGCATTGATAAGGCAGGCAAAGCGGGAATTTGAGAAGAAACTTGCTACGGAAGCAAAAACACGAAATAAAGACTTTTTCAAGTACATTCATAGCAAAAGGCCTGTGAGAGAGTCAATTGGACCATTAGATGATAGAGGGGTAAAAGGGGCAGTAATAGGAAACAAGGCTATAGCAAAGAGACTGAATGAATTCTTTGCTTCGGTCTTTACTGAGGAAGATGTAGGGATGTTACCCAAGACTGAAGTGGTATTTAAAGGTGATACTGTAGAGGAATTGAGAGAAATATCGCAACACCGGGAAGATATATTGCAACTATTTGATAAACTGAATAGTAGCAAGTCACCTGGACCGGATGGTATACATCCCAGAGTGTTGAAAGAACTGAAATATGAGATTGCAGACCTGCTATTGGTAATCTGTGAACTTTCATTAAAATCATCTGTAATACCTGAAGATTGGAGGGTCGCCAATGTAACACCAATTTTTAAAAAGGGTTCCAGCGGTGACCCAGGAAATTACAGACCGGTGAGCCTGACGTCAGTACCAGGGAAAATGGTAGAAACCATCATAAAGAACAAAATTACACAGCATGTAGATAGTCATGGCCTAATGGGAGACAGCCAACATGGCTTTAGACAAGGAAGATCTTGTCTTACTACTCTGATATGCTTTTTTGAAGGTGTGCATAAACAGGTAGACAAAGGTGAGTCGGTTGATATAGTATATCTGGACTTTCAGAAAGCTTTTGACAAAGTCCCCTATCAGAGACTTTTGGCGAAGCTAAAAAGTCATGGGATAGGAGGCAGTGTACTATTATGGATCGGGAACTGGTTAAAAGATAGAAAGCAGAGGGTAGGGCTAAATGGCCAATATTCCCAATGGAAAAAGGTGAATAGTGGAGTACCCCAGGGATCTGTACTGAGTCCGCTGCTTTTGACATATTCATAAATGACCTGGAAAAGGGAATAACTAGTGAGGTTATCAAATTTGCAGATGACACAAAACTGTTTAAAGTTGTTAAAACCCAAGAGGATTGTGGAAAACTGCAGGAGGATCTGGATAAATTGGAAGACTGGGCATCCAAATGGCAGATGAAATTTAATGTGGACAAGTGCAAAGTTATGCACCTAGGAAAGAACAACCCACACTATAGTTACACGATGCAAGGCTCCACATTAGAAACCACCACCCAGGGGGGGGGCGGAGCCCGATGTCCAGCGGGATGGTCGCATAACGCTGAGGCTCCCGAGAGGCCTACTCAGAATCCTGAATTAACACCGGACAAACTTGAATTTCTGCTCTGATCTTGCCGGGGCACATTGGTGAGATGGCGGGGACCAAACCCACGCGCCTGGAATTTGGATCTCCAGCGGCTTCTCACGGTAAACGCTCCAAAACTGAACCCCCGTCCCCGCAGAAGGGGCTGGCTCTGCGCGAGGGCCCCGAAATGCAGCAGGAAATCCTCGCAGAAATTAGAGGGGTTAAGGACCTCGTGCAGTCAAACGGTGAAGCACTTCGAGCGCTGAGGGAAGATCTTGGTGTACTGCAAGGCAGGCTAGAGGGGCTCTCTTCGCGTCAGGACAAAATGGAGAGTATATTAGACTCCCATGCGGTCCGGCTGTCCAAACTCGACAAAGTTGAACATCAGGTGCGGGCCTTGCAGAAAGAAGTGGAAGATGGCAATAATAGAGCGCGCCGCAACAACCTACGACTCGTGGGCATACCGGAGGGAGAGGAATCGGGAGACATGAAGGAGTTTTTAAGTAAAATCCTCCCTTCCCTGCTCCAAATCACCTTTACCAAAGAATTGGAGATCGATCGCGCTCATCGTGTACCCACAAACATAACGCTCAACAGGAAGGCCCCGCGGCCTATCATCTTTCGACTTTTGAGATATCAACATGTGGAACAAATTCTCAGTGCCTCCCGGGCAAAGGGCCATATGGAGTTCGAGAGCCACAAGGTCTCCTTCTATCCTGACTTGGCTAAACCCACGGTCGACCGCCGAAAGCGCTTTCTGGAATTTCGGCCGAGGCTTCAACAACTACAAGCACGCTATGGCCTGATGTACCCGGCCAAGCTCCGCGTCACGCTTCACAATCAGACAAGAACATTTGAGGACCCTGATCTACTAGCGGAGTTTTTGGATTCTAAAGAAGCCGACTTGATGCGCTGACTTCCAGAATATTCCTGCCAGTACTCTCATATCCGCTGTACCTGCCATATTGGATTTACCGCGGCTCAGCGAAGAGTCTGTCGAGGGCGGTTTGTTGCCTTATTTTTGAAGATATCTGTGACCCGACTCCATCTACCCATAGTAGCCTCGATGAGTATCAGAGACAGTGTTACTTATGGACTCTGGTGTTTCTTATCTTTTATTATGTCTCTATCTTCCTCTCTAGGGCCTCCTCCCGCAGACATATGGTCGCCATATTCATTGGGGGTTTTGCTTCTTCTCTAAGTTACTTTGGTACATACTTTTCAATATGGGTGTATTGGCCAGCATACTTGGTGCCTATGTCATTATTGTACAGATTTTGATTATGTTGTAAGTTTTCAAGCGCCCTTACCTAAAATGTCTATTATCGATTGATGGCACCATGTAAGATTTTCTCATTGAACGTACAAGGAATCAATAATCCGATAAAACGGAGGAAAATCCTAAGCTCTCTAAGTCATGAAGCTGCGGACCTGATTTTCCTCCAAGAAACACATTTCAATTCGAAGGAAACTCTCAAACTCAATATTAAACCTTACATGGTGGCCGCCTGTTCCCCAGCCGTTTCTAGGAAATGTGGGGTTGCCATATTGGATAGGAAATCTCTGCATGCAACTATTATTGCGACTTGCTCAGATACAGCAGGTAGATGGTCCAGAGTTCACCTCAAGATAGGTAACTTTAAAGTTACATGTATATGCCTTTATGCTCCTAATGTGGATGACCCGGCCTTTTTTTTGCTACTATTGCTCAGGTTGCGCAGGTCTCTGCTAATACTTCATTGATATTGGGGGGGATTTCAACTTAGTTCTTGATCCCCTGATTGACAAATAACCGCCTAGGACAAGTGGTCCCCCCAAGAGTCACATCGCGCTTACCTCTGTGATCAAAGATATTGTTTTAGTCGATCTATGGAGGTTACTACACCCCAATGAGCTTGACTTTACCTTCTTCTCTTCCCCTCACAAATCCCAGTCTCGCATAGATTTCTTTCTAATATCAAAACTGTTAGTTCCTCAGGTGGACGCTGCAAAGATTCACTCCCAGCATATTTCAGATCATGCTGCTATTTCTTTTCAATTACACACTACTGCACTCCAAGGGAATTCAGGGGCCTGGTTCTTTGATAGAGCCCTATTAACTCAGCCAGAGTTCCGGTTAGAAATTTGAGCAGCCCTGCATAACTACTTCCAGACCCTGGTATTCCAGGGGGATCTGGACACCCCAACAGCTCTTCTCTGCAGCTCGTTGGAAAACCTTTTCTGATTTATACAGGGAATTTGCGTTACCAGTGAAACATTACTTTCAATTGATGCAGCTTCAATGCTGCCTCTAAAGTGCTCCAATCATGCCGCCCTCTGTCCCTACTAAGGACGGGCTATTAGAATTAATTCACTTTATTAGTAGTACACATGGGGTAGCCTCTAACCTTTATAAACTATTATGTCAGGGTACAGATACTGCCACTTGTAGAGTTCAACAAGCCTGGGATCGCTAACCGCAAACCACTTTAACCCCTGTGCATTGGAGCGTTTTCTGGAGCAAAATAGTGCGGGTTTCCCGATCTGCCTCAGTTACCCAAACTCTCTCTTCTTTTTGCACATAGATGTTTTTATATTCCAGGAAAATAGCCAATTGGAACACAACTGCCAGGGACCAGTGTTGGTCTTGCCATACTGATGTGGGAACCCTCGCTCATGTTCTTTATGAATGTCCTTAACTACAGGTTTACTGGGGGCGGGTCTGGGGTCGTATTCCATTTATCTTACACCTTCACGAGCCTCTTTCTTGGAAGACTGTGGGACTCCGCTCAGTGGCGGAGGTCCCCTCTCTTCCTAAGAAGGGTCGCTTTCTCCTGATTTCATGCTGGGTATAGCTATATGTTTAATCACGAGGACTTGGAAGGATAGCTCCCGACTTACTGTCAATGAATAGTGGAACCTTGTCTGCTTATATAGTAAATATGAGCAGATATCTCGGAGAGCTATTTTTCATACCCAAATTCATTCTCGCTTGTCTAAATGGCAGATGCTCAATGATCATGTACAATCTGCTCATTGCTCCGACATGTCTGTTTAATGTACACTCATCATATTTCAGATCACCGTTAGGTTTTGTAACATAATAATGTCAGTACACGCCCGCTTTGGGAATGATTTAGTTTTCTAGAGAAGAAGCAGGGGGGAGGGGGGTGGCAGGGGTTTACTTTGGTGTATGTATTACATTCCATGTATGTATTTGTCTTTTAGCTGTATGTCTTTCCTTTCCTTTGTTGTTGTAAAACGAAAATAAAGAATTAAAAAAAAATAAGAAACCACCACCCAGGAAAAAGATTTAGGAGTCATCGTGGATAACATGTTAAAACCCTCCGCCCAGTGTGCAGCGGCGGCCAAGAAAGCAAATAGAATGCTAGGTATCATAAGGAAAGGGATGGAGAATAAAACAAAGGATGTTATAATGCCTCTGTATCGCTCCATGGTACGACCGCACCTTGAATATTGTGTGCAATTCTGGTCACCGTATCTTAAAAAGGACATAGCGTTATTAGAAAAAGTACAGAGAAGAGTCACCAAATTGGTGAAGGGGATGGAAGGCTACTCCTATGAAGAGAGGCTAAGAAGGTTAGGGCTCTTTAGCCTGGAGAAGAGACGGCTGAGGGGAGATATGATAGAGGTCTATAAATTAATGAACGGAGTGGAACGGATAAACCTGGATCAATTGTTTATGCTATCAGAGTATAGAAAGACTAGGGGACATGTAATGAAGCTACAGGGTAAACTATTTAAGGCAAATAAGAGAAAATATTTTTTCACTCAACGTGTAATCAAACTCTGGAATCTGTTACCGGAGGATGTAGTAAGGGCTGTTAGTATAGCTGGGTTTAAAAAAGGTTTGGACAAGTTCCTGGAGGAAAGGTCCATAAACCACTATTAAAAAGGGACCCAGGATATCAATGCTTGACCCAGTACAAGCATTGTGGAACCTGTGTCTTTTGGGGATATTGCTAGGTATGTATGACCTAGATTGGCCACTGTTGGAAACAGGATACTGGGCTTGATGGACCTCAGTCTGACCCAGTATGGCATGTCTTATGTTCTTATGTTCTTAGGTGCTGTCTGTATTAGCATGTTGTAGTAGTGGGTAAAATATGGGGACTGGGTTGGCAGGAACCACAGCTGGGACTTGAACCTGTGACCCTCTGCTTCTGAATACACTGGTTTTGTGCACTGCACCACCTTGCTGTCACAGAGTCAGTACATTCCTTGGTGATACCATGACTGTTTGTCAGACAGGGCCCGTCTGTTGCAGTACACGGCACCCACCTACACAGGGCTAGGCCACGGTCTGCTCTGGGCAGCTGCCACTGCCCCCTCCACCACCAGTATCCCTCAGCCACCATGCTGACATGCCCTTCTGCTGGTGGTGCGCAGTCTCAGGCCATCCATTGTGCAGGTAGGCGGCTGCCTATGGTGCGGATTCTGGGGTAGGGGTGCCTGCATAGACGTCCACGCTCCCCCCAGCCCCGCCTGCCACTGTTCCGTGCCCTTGGGGGTAGCTGTTGGGTACTATCCCCTGTGACACTGTGGGAAACACACTTGTGCCCATGTTGGGCCTTCAGCAGTTGCTGTCTGGCTGCTCTGCTGTTTCAGCATTCATATGGGCCACCTAGGCATCACCCTAGTCCGCACTGTGGCCCAGCTCCACCACAGCATGTGCCGCCTGCGGCCCTCTGTATCCCCTTCTCCGGCATCTGTCCAGTTGCCGTTCCGACATGCCCTCCCTGATGTTGCGGGACATGTGCACGCCATAGGAACCCTGTCCGATGGTGGGGAAAACCCTGAGCAGCGCTATTTCACTGTGGGCTCATTCACCTTGTATGGGGACGGAGTATAGACCCTTCTACAATTTATATCTGTTCTATGGAGCTTACTCGGGGGGGGGAGGGGTTGATGTTTCTCATTGATACCACTATTGGCCAGCTTGGTTATGTTTTTTCCAGTTTGTTGGGGTCATTTTCAGTGTTTATGTGCCCTTTTGTTCTGTGCACATGTATTACACTTATCACTTTTTTTTTGTTTCCCTGCCTGGGTTGTACATTGCTGACACCTAAATGGTTTCTCTCCCCTGTAATGTGCATTCAACGGCAGGTTTTCAATCGCGTTCGGATTCAGCTCTTCAGATCAGCACGTTAGTGTGCAGGGAGCCTCTCCCCGCCCACTCTCCGCCCACTGACCCCTTCTCTCTGCCCTCTCTCCACCTTCTGCGGTGTTTTACCGCGCCGCGGAGCTTTACGATCGTTAATGTTGGTTAACGTGCGTTATGTAACGTTGACGGTCATTAGCTCATCATAACACGCGTTATGTAACGCGCGTTATGTAACTTTACCGCAGTTTAGTAAACATACCCCTTAGTTTGCTTAGGAGCTTGTTTTCTCACAAAGTGAGAGTGTAAATTTTTGGTAGAGAACAATCCGAAACTGCCTATGCTATATCTTCTTTTGAAGATTCATAATAATCTGCTAAATCCTTCTGGTCATCTGATTGGTTTTACAAAAGGATCAATATTGGAGTCTCTTTCTAAATTCATTGATGTGTTCTTGCATCATATTCTTTGATTGCTGCAGGCGGTAGAAATCTTGACACCAACAACAATTTTTGTTACTTTTGATGTGGTTTCCCTCTATAATCAGATATACCAAGATGAAGCATTAGCTATGCTTGATTTACTTTGATCTGATTTGGAACCAGCTCGTATTCCATCTTATTTCCTGATTGTCCTTCAGAAGAACTATTTTTTGTTTCATAATGAATTTGGCACGTTGGACGAGCTTAATGATTTTTCTTCGTGGATCAATGCATTGAACCCTAACTTGAAATTTGCAGTGCATTATGGTTTGACTGAAAGAATATTTGGATGTATGTGTCAAGAAATTTGATTTGGATTTCACTGCCATGCTGTATCAGAAGCTGGTTGAACGCAACAATTTTCTGCAATACTATAGCTGTCACCCCGTGAACTTGAATAGTTTGCCTATGAGTCCGTTTTTATGGGCTAGGTGGATGATTTTTTTGTCAGTTGCCTTGGATCTTAAGAGATCGCTATTTGCAGCTGGGATATCTAATAAAATTAATTCAATCTGCATTTAAATGAACTAAGTTTGCTCAGAGACACCATTTACTATTTAGTAAAGGTCAGCAAAAATTGGAAGACAAAATGTGGCCTTGGGCAAGTCACTTAAGCTTCCATTGTTTCAAAAAAGTCCACGTTATCAATGTACATTACCAAGTTAAGTTACAATGTAAACTGCTTTGACTGAAATGATAAAGCGGTATAAAAAAAAAGGCCTGTTAAATAAATAAATAAATACAATGCCTGGTGATGGTTTGTGGCACATCTTGAGCGTAGATGAGATTTTTTTCTAATATACCAATGATTGCCTACTATCATGGGCAAAATATTGGGGAACATCTTTCTCAATCAAAATATCTTTTGGATAATTTTCTAAAAGGGGGCGCTCATTAAGCATGTGTATCCTATTTTTGGTGTGATCAGACTATCTCAGGGATGTCTTGGACTAAGCCCACACTCATCCAGTTACATTCCATGGTTCGACTTATCCGGCTCATTCCAATGAATAACCAAACACAAACCTGCTGATTACCAGCTGCCTAATGTAGCAGCACCTGTCAGTAAGTCTTCCTATGGTCATTTTTTTAAGTATTTGAACAATGGTCTGTTGTAAGGGAATGCGAGTGGATAATGTATTGTTGTGTCTACTCTTGGGCTTAGAGCTTTCCTGACAACAGGGAGATATGTGATGCTGGCAGTTTCCTATCTTCTTTCCCCTCTCTCTCTTAGGAAGTAGCCTGAGATCCTGGATGTAAGGGAGTAGGAGTGAATGAGGGACTCATTACAAAATGATGTCTCTCCCACTATAAACACTTATTTTTCGCCTATGTCTGCAAAACTGCATTGCAGATTACTAAAAAATTTTAATTAAAAGATAGTTTTACAACAGCAGTGTGAAAGCCACTAGTCATTTGTAATCTTCTTTGCTGCTGGTAAATGACTATTGTATTGAAAAAAATGGAAATAGATAATGAATGTGTTTAATTAACAATAGAGAACTGATTATTTCTGTGTCCAGTGTGAAGACAAAGTAGTGTGCCTAATTTGAAAAGAAACTATTGCCATGTTTAAAGAGTACAGCATACAGATGCATTTTGTAACCAAGCATATAGAAGAGCGCAAGGCATTAAAAGGAAAATTACGAGTTACAAAAGTGGATGCATTAAGGAGAAGTTTGAAATGTGTAAATGAAAATGTGACAGCTGGTAGAAGCAGCTATCATATTGCTAAAAGTCATTGCTGATAGAAGAAATCCAGGAATTGACCCAATTTAGTTAAAGACCTACATGCATTATCTGACTTTTATCTATCCTTCCAATGTAAATAGATTATGTATATAGTTAACCCTGTTTTCCAAGTTATACTCCTGTTCGATGTAAACCTGACAGCTTGTTGTTATGGTCGTTAAGTTATAATGTAAACCGCACTGATGCTAAATAGCGCGGTATATAAGAAATTGTAATAAATAAATAAATAATAAATAAATAAATTGTAATAAATTGAAGGATTGCTGAGACAGGACTTGTTATTGGTAGGAAGGAATCTGTACCTGTATTTACCTGCCGAGAAATGATCTTTAAATATGGGTGAAAGGGAGGTTTGGGTTAATCCAATAAATTCTGTGTCTATTTAAAATTCAATGTTTATTTATATAGGGGCATACTTACTAAAGATTAATGTGTGTAGCAGATGTTACTGCACTTTAAGTGCTGCTATGGCTCATTTTATTCTTAAGGCTGTGTCAGAACTTAATGCATGGTAGTGTCCATTACCATGTGTTAACCTTTAGTAAACATGCCTCATAATAAGTTGATAAATAATTAGCAGCAAAATGTTCTGGTAGTGTTTATGAAAGTTAGTTAAGATATAGCTTAGCAGCAAAACATTTTTTTAGTAGTTGATTCCCCCTCCCCAACCCTCACAATTCCCACCCACCTGAGACAAAATCTTTGATGTATAGGCTGTTAAGTCAATTAAGAAGATAGGCATGCCATTTTTAACCTCAAGTTTAATCAGGCATCTTCATCAGCAAATTATTAGCTCTTAAAAATAGATTAATTATAGGCCCTTGAAGTTCCTCTTGAAGCAAACACAAAGTAATTATCATACAATATACCTAATAAGCTTAAGGGACTTTATACTAGTTTAGGTATAACCACTTGTTTTCCAACTCTAAATAACTAAACAAGCCATCAATACTAAGATACAATCAGCGGTCCAACAGCGAGACGAGCTACCTAGTCTTTTTCCCTGAGTGCCATATGTATGGTTACCTTCCAGTTGTTGACAGGTCATATTTGTGCACTAGATGCAAAGAGCTTCTAGCTCTCATTGAATTCATCTGATTTCTGGAGTTTAGAGTTGCAGACTTAGAGGATCTGAGACAGACCAAGAGGGATATAAAGGAGACCTTCAGGGGAATAGCAGGAACTGGTTAAAGGATAGAAAGCAGAGGGTAGGGCTAAATGGCCAATTTTCCCAATGGAGAAAGGTGAATAGTGGTGTACCCCAGGGATCTGTGCTGGGTCCGCTGCTTTTTGACATATTCATAAATGACCTGGAAAGTGGAAAAAACGAGTGAGGTTATCAAATTTGCAGATGACACAAAACTATTTAAAGTTGTTAAAACCCAAGAGGATTGTGGAAAATTGCAAGAGGATCTTGATAAATTGGAAGACTGGGCATCAAAATGGCAGATGAAATTTAATGTGGACAAGTGCAAGGTTATGCACCTAGGGAAGAACAACCCAAACTATGGTTACACGATGCAAGGTTCCACATTAGGAACCACCAGCCAGGAAAAAGATTTAGGCGTCATTGTGGATACCATGTTAAAACCCTCGGCCCAGTGTGCAACGGCGGCCAAGAGAGCAAATAGAATGCTAGGTATGATAAGGAAAAGAATGGAAAATAAAACAAAGGATATTATAATGCCTCTATATCGTTCCATGGTGAGACCGCACCTTGAATATTGTGTGCAATTCTGGTCGCCGTATCTTAAAAAGGATATAGAGTTATTAGAAAAGGTTCAGAGAAGAGCCACCAAAATGGTAAAGGGGATGGAAGGATACTCCTATGAAGAAAGGCTAAAAAGGTTAGGGCTCTTTAACCTGGAAAAGAGACGGCTGAGGGAAGATATGATAGAAGTCTATAAATTAATGAGCGGAGTGGAACGGGTAAACGTAGATCGATTGTTTACCTTATCAGAATATAGAAAGACTAGGGGACATGCAATGAAGCTACAGGGTAAACTATTTAAGACTAATAAGAGAAAATATTTTTCACTCAACGTGTAATCAAACTCTGGAATTTTTTACCGGAGGATGTAGTAAAGGCTGTTAGTGTAGCTGGGTTTAAAAAAGGTTTGGACAAGTTCCTGGAGGAAAGGTCCATAAGCCATTATTAAGAAGGGACCCAGGATATCAATGCTTGAACCAATTCAAGCACTGTGGAACCTGTGTCCCTTGGGGAAACTGCTAGGTACATATGACCTAGATTGGCCACTGTTGGAAACAGAATACTGGGCTTGATGGACCTTGGTCTGACCCAGTATGGCATATCTTATGATCTTATGATCTTATGAGAGACATTTCAACTCCAGTCTGCCAACCTCTGTGCTGCCATGGCAGAGAAAGATTATTGGAAAGGAGACTATAACCTTGGTGTGACAGGAATTGATCCTCTAGACAAGATATAATATCCTCTCACACTGAAGTTGTACCTCCAGGAGGGCAGTCATTGTAATGTAGGACAGTCATTGTAATGTAGGTCAGTTTAGTTTATTCATGAGCTTAATATGCCTCCTTTCAACCTAAAAGGGTATTTCAAAGCAGCAGGTGGTGATTCAGTCATTAAACATGTAGATACCTGGGTGGTTGATGGACATGAGGATCCCTTGGCAATTTGCCTGCCTGGTCTGAAGGTGGTAGACCTCATTTATTGCCTAGATAAGAGTTTAAATAATGCTGGGGAGAAACTGGCTGTCTTGGCACATGCGGTTACCAATGACATAGGAAATTGTGAAAGGGAGGTTCTGGAAGCCAAATTTAGGCTTTTAGATAGAAAGATGAAATTCAGTACTATCAGGATAGCACTCACAGAAATGCTTCCTGTTCCATGTACAGGAACAAGAGTCAGGGAGATCTCCAGAGTCTCAATGTGTGGATGAGACAATGATGCAAGGAGGAGGAGTTTAGATTTGTTAGAAATTGGGCAACATTCTTGGAATGGGGGCCTATTCCAAAAAGAAGGGTTCCACTTCAATCAAGCTGAAGGCATAATATTTAAAAAGAAGATAAAGCAGTTTTTAAACTAGTACCTGGAAGAAATCTTGCAATCACTCAGGAGCACATGTTTCAGAGGGAGGAATCTTTGAAAGATGCTGTCAAAACAGGGAAGTCAAAGTATCCCAAATGAGAGTGCAATGAAAACAAATGATGTCCAGGTTGTAAATATAAGCACAAAACATAACTTTGAAATGTATGTATACAAATTTTGGAAGCATAAAAATAAGATGAGGGAGTTAAAATACATTACACTGAATACATTGCACTGAATGAGGAAGTAGATCATAGGCATCTCAAAGTCCCAGTGGAAGGAGGATAACCAAAGGATAAAACAGAGAGAAAAGAATGCCAATAAAAACAGGAAAGAGTTAACAATTATTCTGAGGGGGGATGGGAGAAGAATAGAGCAAGCTGAGGGAAGAAAGAAGAGAGACCTATAGAGTCAGGAGGTCATGGGCTAGGGTAAAAATATGGTTCTTTAAAAGGGCCTTAAATTTTGGGTATGAGGGTTCCAAACACAAAGAAGAGGGTAGGGAATTCCAGAGGGCAGGGGCCAGAAAATGAACAGACAGGCAATGATATTTTAAGAGAAATTATAGCAGCTAACAAAGCTGGCAACACAATAATAATGGGTGATTTCAACTACCCTAGTATTGACTACATGAATGCTACATCAGGACATAATAGAACGATAAAGTTTCTAGATGAAATAAATGACTGCTTCATGAAGTAGCTTGTTGCGGAACTGCAAGGCGGAGATCTATTTTAGATCTAGCCATTAGTGGATCACAGGATTTGGTGTGAGAGATAATGGTGTTAGGTCCATTTGGTATTAGTGATCATAACATAATCAAATTTGACTTAATATTTGGAGCGCAGGAATTAAGGAAATCTACTGAGCTAGCATTTAATTTTCAATATGGAGACTATGATAAAATTAGAGAAATGATTAAAAAAACCCTAAAAGGAATAGCTGCAAAGGTTAAGAGTTCACATCAGGCATGGCTGATGTTCAAAAATCCCATCTTAGAAATACAGACCAGACGCATTCAACATATTAAAAAAGGTGGAAGGTAAAAGGGAACTACCCATATCAGAAAAGGCATTAATGGTGATGATTCTGAGTAAATGAAATAAATCTCAGTGAACCTGGAAGATGTGGAGCCCAATTCCTAGAGGGGTACGTCTGGGCCGTCTGGATGTCCCCAATGACGACGGGCCCATTAGGACCCGATTCTGGACCGCGAAAATTAAATGTTCCCACGGTACACAGAATCGGGCCTGTGGATGGCCCAGTATGCCCCATGGCTGACCAGATGGGGCCTGGAATGGGTGGTGGGGATCCCCTACACCTGACATCAGGGAGGGGTTCCACAGGCCCGATCGCCAGGTCAGTGCTTATTATTCCACCTCTGAGGTGGAATAATCAGCATGTCCCCTCTGACCTGGCAGGACATACAGGGCTGTGACCTGAATTGGCCCTGTACTTCCTGTCAGGCTGGCCTGCCCCCATTCCTCCCGGACCGTGCCCCTTCCCACCCACCGCCGGCTCTCCCTGTCCTGCTGCTTAAGACGTGTGGGGAAAGCCAGGGGGGAAATCGGACCAGGATGGCTTGCGGGGCTGTATGTCTTGCCAGGATGTGTAGCCCTACAACCCGTGTCTCTGCATCGGGCCCATAATTAATCAAATTGACAAATTAAAGAGCAGCATATCACCTGGACCATATGGTATACTGAAAGGATACAAAAATGAAATTGAAAATATATTCTTAGTAATTTTTAACCTATCATTAAAACTGCCTTTGTTATCTGGAGATTTGAAGGGTAGCAAACATAGAACAAATTTTTCATCATAAGGCATATGAGAACAGACTCAACAATCTCAATTTGTATACTTTGGAAGAAAAGTGGAAGAGGGGAGATATGATAAAGACATTTAGGGCCCGATATTCATCTGAGCAGGCTATGCACCGCTATGGCTCAATAGCTCTGCTTGCCAACCCTTAACCCTGGTGACGGCATAGAATATCGGGTTTATCGTACAGAGGAAACAGCCCAGGAGCCTAATAGGGAAGCGGCAATATTGCACTGATACCTGGTTAGTGATTCACAGCTAAAATTAAGCCAAACACTGGCCTAGTTTTAGCCATGGATCACTAACCGGGTAGTGGTGCAGTATCGTCACTACCTGGTTAGAGGCAGTCTCTGCCTCTGCTCTGCCATGAATGCCCCTAACACGCCCCGATGCAATCCAAATAGAATCAGGGCATGTAGGGGATTTGGAAGGGGATATTCAATGGCAATAACTTTATAAGTGCCATTGAATATCCCCATTTAAGGCATTTACACAGTATACTGGGTTGTAAACCGTGTAAATGCCTTTTGAAATTCTGGCCCTTAACCTCTTTCAATTGCAAGTGGGGACACTGTGATAGCCACCATCTTACTGGGCAGACCAGATGGATCATGCTGGTCTTTATCATATACCATGCTACTATGTATACATTATATTGCAATGATAGGGTAGATCAAATTGGCGAAAGGGTGGCACTATATGTTAAAGAGGGCATGGAATGAAATAGAATAAAAATTCCGCAGGAAACAGAATGCTCCATGGAATCTTTATTGATAGAAATTACTTGTGGGAAGAGAAAGAGAATAGTAGCAGGGGTATACTACCATATGCCTGGTCAAAATGTTTATGTTTATTAAAATTTGATAAACTGCTGCAGAGCGGTGTACAATCATAAAACAAATAAATTAAAACAGAGAAAAGTGCACCAATAAAAACAGGAAAGAGTCAAAAATTATTCTGAGGGGGGGATGGGAGAGGAATAGAGCAAGGAGAAGGAAGAAAGAAGAGGTGCCTATAGAGTCAGGAGGTCATGGGCTAGGGTAAAAAGATGGGTCTTTAAAAGGGCCTTAAATTTTGCTGCCCGGTTAGTGATCGGCACCTTAAAGATAGGCGAGGGTTTTCCTTTGAGGCGCCAATTGCTAACCAGGCAGCATGCAATATCACTGCTGCTCGGTTCGTGCCATTCCCCACCTCTGCTCCATCCTGGAACGCTGCCAACATGCCCCAAATTTAACCGGATAGCATCGGGGCTCATAGGGGACATAGATTGGGATATTCGATGGCACTAACTGTGTATATGCCATTGAATATCCCCATCTAAGGCATTTAAACAGTTTTTTATACAGTTTACTAGGCTGTAAACCATGTAAATGCCCTTAAATATCGGGCCCATAGTCTTTATCTGCCACTATTTTACTATGTTGCAATGCTTCTTATGAAGCCATTGCATACGGAGTATGTGTTGGGCAGTCTTGATGATAGTAATAATTATCATAATGTGTGGAAAGAGCTTGATGGGGTTTGCAGTCTTCTGTCATTCTGAGCTAAAGAAGCAGCTGAAACTGACTAAGGGGCATGTTTACTAAACATTCCTAACGTGCGGGGCCGCGCTAGTGTGCCTGTGCCATATAAGGAGTGGGCGGTTCAGGCAGAAAATAGAAAAAAAACGGTAGTAAGCCACCGGACGTGTGTGCGTCGCGCTAATGTGCGGGGGTCGACATTAGCGCGTGGAAAGGCAAAGTGGCGCGCTGCTGAGTATACAAAACAACAGAGCTGTGGTACAACGGTGAAGACACTGACCAATGGTGCAGGGGCCATGGGTTCAATCCCCCAGTGTGCGCAACGACAAAGGTCAGCTGAGGCAGTAACTGTAATGATTAACATTGTTTTAGGAGGCAAATTAATTTGGAACGGCATAAGGCGGCGCACAGTTATTTTTGGGCAGCAGAAGGCGGCGCACTGGTCCCCTTGGGCGGCAGAAGGCGGCGCGCTGATGCACAAGCACAGGAACAGAGCCACAGCACAATGGTTAAAACACTGACCAATGGTGCAGGGATCAGGGGTTCAACTCCTCACAATGCCCAGTGAAAAATGCCTGCTGAGGCAGTATGTAGTATGTTGTGGAGTGCTGTAGGAGGCTGTATAATTTTATTTTGTCATCACTACTAGCAAACGCACTCTCCCAGCATGTTAACATACGGCGGCCCATAAGGCACATGTTACAGTGCACTGTTCGCCAAGGCACCCTTGAATGACCCCTATAGGGCAGCATGTATGTTGCGACACAGGATAATGTATAGTGCACCCTATAGGGATGGCAACCATAAGGTGGCCTACAGGGCGCCCTATGAAGCACCCTCAGAGGCACCTAATGGGTATAGTAAGCTGAGGGTGGTCTTGCCGGCATAGACTTATGTACAGTACATAATAATAAATCTGTGGACAGCCCTACCAAAGGGCCCCACTGTGGGTTTGAACCCATGACCTCTGGCTGCACAGGCAGTGATGTAACCATTGCGCTACAGCTCCATAGCTGTAAGCAGGCCCCTGGCTGGCTGCAGATAGCCTACACGTTACCTCACAGACAGCCTGCTGGTGTCAACAGGATAGGGTTAGGCCACCCGTACCCATGATGCACTGCACATGCAAATTAGCTGTCCGCAGATGGACACACGATGGGGAATGCACCCCCACAGCACCTCGGCCCTGTTGGGGGAAGTGACCGGGTGCACCCACACAGCACCTTGGCCTAGTAGGGGGCACTGACCGGGTGTTTTACTGGCACAGAGTAGCCACACACCGTTACATCGTGCGGGTACTGTGCTCACCCTGAGTGTGCAATGAGGTGGCCAGGACCAGGTCAACAACACCTGCCATGGCTGATGGAGGCCAAGTGGGCGTTCCATAGCAGTGTTAATGTGTAAGATAGCTAGTTTCTGCACAAACACCATGGATATCCCTGTCTGCCGCCATCAGGCCCCCCCCCCCCCCCCCCAGTGGCAAACATGGTCCCCATCAAGGAATCCACACTCTACCTCCCTGCAAAGGTGGCAGTAGAGGGCAACATCAACCCCAGTCCTGCTGAGGAACACCACCACCCCCCCCAGGCAGGCAGGCAGGCAGCTCCATACACAGACATAAGCCCAGGGTATGGTAAGCTGCACTCCACCACCAGATATTCCCCTGCAGCAAGCCAACAGCCACTGCACCCTGCAAGCCATTATAGCAAGACATTTACCAGCTACAAACAGTCTGCTGGTTAGTCCATAGTGCATGTTCCCAATGGAGATGCATGCACCCAGAACTGGGCTGTCTGCATACACAGCAAGCAGATAGATCAGTGACTGGGCCCCAAATAGAAACCCATATCTATCACATGAGAGAATTACTATACAGCACTATAGGGGGGCCTAGCCATGCTGTGGTCACTGCACAGTCAGGGTGAGCGTGATCCCCCAGAAGGACATGCTTTGGCCACCCTGTCTGTGTAGGTGGTGGCCGGACACTACAATATCCCAGCCAATGTCCCTGCCAGGGCCCTATGCCCAGTGCAGATGCATCCTGGCCACGCCACCCTGCCCTGGCTATACCCATGGTACCTTGCACCTCATTATGCACATTGACTGGCCAATACTGGCAACAGTGCTGGCAGTGCGGGCTGTTGAAGGGGCTTGCAGCCAACACCCACTGTATAGACAGACACACACTTCCACACCTCTGCCATCATGGTGCTACGATTGAGGGGGTAAGTAGCCTTGCCCACCAAACCGGTCCTGAGCACGGCAAGGCATGGATATGGTACGCATTACAGCTGGTGGTCACTCCCCAGGGTGGTAAGCACCGTCAGAGGCCAGGCCTGGAGCATGCCCCGCAAACACCTAACAGATTGTTTGGATGGGGTCAACTAGCAGTATGTACGTAACGTATGGATAACTGCCTGCCTGTGCTCCTAGCAAACGTCTCCGAGCTGTGTACCATATACCTCAGGTGTAGGGTGACATTGGTAAGTTATGCAAGTGCTCGTTTTGGGTGCTGCATGCACGGTCCAATGTTCTGCCTTTCCAGGAGACATTGGCCAATGGGGCCTGTGGGTGTGGGTGTGTCTGCCCTTGATGGCTGCTGCTTTACGGCACAGATTCCCAACTCCAGTCCAGGTTTGCATCACACTGTTCGGGTTTTCCTGCTATCCCTCATGAATATGCATGGGCTACATCTACATGCCATGGGGGTGGTGCATAGATATACAGCACAGGCATTTGTATGAGTGTCAGCATGGAACCTGACTGGTGTGTGGCCCACCAGGACTGCATTTGGGTGATTCTGCTCTAGGTACTGCCCCTGTTCATGGTGTCTGTGCTCAGTGGGGTAAAAGATAGATGTCTTACCATTGCATATGTCCCCGCCATGTAAGGTGTGTCCTTACTATCACTGTTTAGTTGTGGGAAAAATATGTGGGCAGGATTGGCAGTAGCCCCAGCTGGGCTTTGAACCTGTGACTTTCTGTTCTTGTATGCACTGTCTGTGTGCACTGCACCACTGTGTAGCCACAGATTGGTTGGATTCCCTGGACTGTCCATGACTGTGGATCCGGCAAGACCTGTCTGTTGCAGTGGACTGTGCCAGCCTGCACATGGCTAGGCCTCTGTCTTCTGTGGTTAGCAGCCACTGCCCCCTGCACCACATGTACTTGTCCGCCAACATGCTGGCATGAACGTCTCTCAGAGAAAGCAGTTGACCTGATTGCAATGTGGCAGTATGGGACTGCATTTGGGGGACTTGGCTGTAGGTAATGCCCATTGTTGTGGTGTGTGTGCGGTGTTGGGTAAAATATGGGTGTTTTCCCCATGCATACAGGGGTGTCTGCGCTATCTTTATTTAGTGGTGGGTAAAATATAGGGACTGGGCTGGCAGGTGCCCCAGCTGGGTTTTGAACCTCTGCCCGCTGGTCCTAGAGGTAATGACTCTGTCCGCTGTACCACACTTTGGCCACAGTGACAGTGCAGCCCCTGGAGGCAGTAAGCCTGGCAGGATGGAGTCACAAACCCTGCTATACGCAATTCTACTGTGGGCATATGCACCCTGTGTGGTGACAGACGTGCACATAAACCCCGGAAATGACCACGGGAAATGTGGGACGAAATATCACCACGCTGGGCAACAGTGATATTAATGGGCAACCATAGCAAACACTCCCAGGAAAGCTCCAAAACGTGGAAATGTTTTTTGGAAGAGTCTCCTCTCAGTAGACCCTTCCAAAATTCATTTCTTTTTTCTGGAGCTTTGCTGGGTGTGATTTCTGTATTTGCCCATCACTATAACTGTTCCCCAGCTGAATTACTCTTTTTAATGGTTCTGTTGTGGTCATTTTCTATTTTTATTTTCACTTTTGTGCTGTGCACATATATCACACTGCTCACGTTTTGCTGGTTTCCCCGGTTTTCCTGTACATTGCTGACGGAAATGGTTTCTCTTTCCTTTAAATGCTTTCTACCGCGAGTGTTTCACTCGCGGTAGTTTTTACATGCAAATTCGGGCCCGGTACTGTGCTCCCCGCCTCTCCCCTCCCACTCTCCACCCATTGACCCCGTCCCTCCGCCCCTCCGGAGCCTTCCTCCGCCCTCCTTTCGCCGTTCCACGCCTCTATCGGACATTTGCGGGCCCGCACTTGTACGGGGCCCGTTAGTGAGCCGCGTACCTGTGCGGGGGTGACACGCACGTGTGCGGGGCGTTTAAACGCGTTTCTGCGCGTTTCAGTGCCGCGTTGCCGTGCGCTATTTTGCGGCGCGCTATTTTGCGGATTTTAGTAAACATGCCCCTAAGGGATAATTGCTACTGGATTCAAATAAATCAAATTCCTGGAACAGGATTGAGGAGCTGTAGCCTTGGGTATGTTCAAGAGAGCCTGAGAGCTTTCTTCGATGATAGGATTTGATTTATTTAAAGGGAGTTGGTGGCCCTGCTGAGAAGGTAGTTGAACAATTTAAGGGATTAAGGCTGTAATTTTAATTGTGGTTCTTCTATGTCTCCCTTTTACATTGTAATTGCTTGGTTGTGACAATTGATTCTTTAATGTACAGCTCATATCATAATCAGTTCTTTATGTTATACATTTTTGGTCCCCTATTTTAGTGTTTTTCCAATTCAGCGTTTTTCATCCTTCTCTTGGAAGCAGTTGGCTTGTCTGGATTACCACACTGAATATGCATGAGAAAGATTTCAATTCATTGGTCTCCAATACAGCTGTGGTCAACATTATTGGCACCTTGCATTTTCAGTATAGTGTGTATAGTATCTTGAGAAATAACTGTACGTATTCCAGCTGTATGTGATCATAATATTTTAATAGTATTTTCAAAGGTATACGACAAAAAAAGATGTTTGTGCAATGTTGTTGTTGTTGTTAAGTGCCGTCGAGTCATGGCGACCCTCTGGATAGCTATCCTAAATTGTGTTCGGTCTTCAGTCAGGCGGCTCATTGTTGACAGACTGCTACCCATAGCTGCTGTTATTGTATCGATCCATCTCATTGCTGGCCTTCCTCTTTTGCGTTGACCTTCTATCTTGCCAAGCATGATGTCTTTCTCTAATGATCTCTCTCTTCGCATGATGTGTCCAAAGTATGAAAGTCAAAGTCTTGTCATCTGAGCTTCTAAAGAAAGCTTAGGTTTGATCTCCTCTAGTACCGACTGGTTTGTTCTTCGGGCAGTCCATGGTATACACAGTATTCGCCGCCAGCACCATAATTCAAAGGCATCAATTTTCTTTCTGTCTGTCTTTTTCACTATCCAGCTTTCACATCCATATGATGTTATTGAAAATACCATGGCTTGAACAAGTCAAATCTTTGTATGGAGAAAGACATCTCTGCTCTTGAGAATCTTATCTAGGTCTTTCATTGCCATTCTGCCAAGAGCAATGCATCGTCTGATTTCTTGACTGCTTGTTGCTTCTTTATTGATAGTTGATCCAAGTAGGTTAAAGTTGTTCACAATTTCAATTTCTTCTCCTTCAACGATGAACCTGTTGATTATGCCATTTGTCATGATCTTTTTCTTCTTTACATTAAGGTGCAGGCCCATTTTGAGACTATGTTCTTTGATTGTGAGAAACAAATGTTTCAGATCATCTTCACTTTCAGCCAGTAATGTGGTATCATCAGCATAGCGAAGGTTGTTGATGAGTCTTCCACCAATCTTCACACCTCTGTTGTCTTCATACAATCCTGCTTCTCTGATTATTTGTTCTGCATACAAATTAAAAAGGTAGGGGGAAAGTATGCAGCCTTGTCTTACACCTTTGTTTATTTTAAACCATTCTGTTTCTCCTTGTTCCATTCAAACTGTTGCTTCTTGATCAATGTACAGATTGCGCAAGAGAACGATCAGGTGTTCTGGTATACCCATGCTTCTTAATGTAGCCCAGAGTTTCTCATGGTTTACACAGTCAAAAGCCTTGCTATAGTCAATAAAGCACAAATAGATATCCTTTTGGTATTCTTTAGTCTTTTCAAGAATCCATCTCACATCCGCAATGATGTCTCTCGTTCCTCACCCTTTCATGAACCCTGCTTGCACTTCAGGTAGTTCTTGTTCCAGGTATGGTTGTAGTCTCTTTTGAATAATCTTCAGTAGAATCTTGTTGGCATGTGGGATCAGAGCGATTGTGCGATAATTTCCACAGTCAGTTGGATCACCTTTCTTTAGTATTGGTATAAACACAGATCTTTTCCAGTCAGTTGGCCATGATGTTGTCTTCCATATTTCTTGGCAGAGCCTTGTAAGTACAGTAACAGCTGCATCAGATTGCTGCAATATTTCTATGGGAATGCTATCAATGCCTGGTGCTTTGTTCTTTGATAAGTCTTTCAATGCTGCTTCAACTTCTTCTTTCATCACCAATGGGTCCCGATCATATGGTACAGGTTGAAACAGCTGTTGGTCCACTTGATCTTTATCATATAAAAACTCTGTATATTCCTTCCACCTTTTCTTGATCTTCTCAGCATCATTCAACATAGAACCTTGAGCATCTTGTAACATTCCAATTTGAGGCTGGAACTTTTTCTTTAACACTCGTAGCTTTAGGAAAGCCGATCTTGTTCTTCCTCTAATAGTTTCTGCTTCTATTTCCTTGCAAGTGTCATTGTAGTACTTTTCCTTGTCCTGTCTTGCTGCATGTTGGAAATCTCTGTTGAGTTCTGTGATTGTCTTTCTTTCTCCTCTGGCTTTAGCTTCTCTGTGTTTCTGGGCAATTTTCAGAGTTTTTTCCGTTATCCATTTTGGCCGTTTTTGCTTTTTCACCTTTTGTAGAGACTTCTCGCTTTCTTCCAACACAACCTTCTTGATGTCATTCCATAACTCTTCCGGAGCTCTGTCATTTGTATCTAAAGCAGCAAATAGATTTTGCAGGCAGTATTTAAATTCCAGTGGTATATTCTCAAGGTCATATTTTGCTACATTCATGAGTGGTTTGCTCTATTTCAACTTTAGCTTGAGTTTGCATACTAGTAGTTGATAATTTGTACCACAGTCAGCTCCAGGTTTTGTCTTTGTTGATGTTACAGAGCTTTTCCATCGTTGACTTCCACAGATGTAGTCAATTTGATTTTTATACAATCTACTGGGTGAGGTCCAGGTGTACAGTCGCTGCTTGTGTTGCTGGAAGAAGGTGTTTGAGATGAATAGATCATTGGTCTTGCAGAATTCTATCAGTCTTTCTCCAGCTTCATTTCTGTTGCCAAGTCCATATTTTCCAAATACTTTGCCTTCTTCTTTGTTGCCAACTTTTGCGTTCCAGTCACCCATGACTATCAGGATATCCTGTTTGCATGTTCTGTCAATTTCAGCTTGTATTTGTTCATAGAACTCATCAATTTCATTCTCTTCTGCAGCTGTTGTTGGGGCATATATTTGAATTATAGTTGTGTTGATAGGCAATCCTCGTAGACGAATAGAGATTAAGGGGTATGTTTACTAAAACCCCGTTACTGTGCGCGCCACGCTAGTGTGCGGATGCCATATAAGGAGTGGGCGTTTCAGTCAGAAAAAAGCAAAACTGGGATTAATCATGCGCTAATGTGTGCTGCGCTCATGTGCGCCGTGCACATTAGCGCATGAGAAACTTGCGGGGGAAGCATAAGTGGCGCGCTGATGTGCACACACAAGAGCCGAGCCACAGTACAATGGTGAAGACAGTGACCAATGGTGTAGGGATCATGGGTTCAATTCCCCACTGTGCCCAATAAAGAAGGCTGGCTGAGGCATTACTTATTATGGGGAAGATTGCTTTAGGAGGCATTTTATTTATATTTTAATTACTTCTACTAGCAAGCGCACTCTCAAAGCGTGTTAACATAAGGCGCCCCATAAGGCACATTTTAAAGTCCACCAAGGCACCCTAGAATGTTGCTTATAGGGCGCTTTATAGGGTGCTATATGAGGTACCGCAAGGTCACAGCACTGTTTTTGATGGCAGCAATGTGCAGTTTAAGGAATGAAAATCATAAGTAGGTGCGCTGACATGCAAGGAGGAGCAGCAGTGTAGCACAATTGTTAAGACACCAACCAATGATGCAGGAGTCATGGGTTCAATCCCCCACTGTGCCTAATGAAGAAGGCTGGCTGAGGCATTACCTGTAATAGTGCTGTAGGGGGCATTTTATTTTTATTTTAATTAGTGCTGCCAGCAAACACACCCTCAAAGTATTGTAACATAAGGTGCTGCATAAGGCGCCTCATAGGGTACCCCAGAGGGCGCATTCTAAAGTGCACTGTCCGCCACGGCACCCTACAATGTTTCTGAAAGGGTGGCCTATAGGGCGCCATATAGGGTGCCCTATGAGGCACAGCAAGGGCATAGCACTGTGTTTGATGGCAGCACTGTGCATTTAAACACATGGAAATCTGAAGTAGGTGCGCTGACATGCAAGTAGGAACAGCAGTGAAGCACAATGGTTAAGGCACTGACTGCTGATACAGGGGTCATGAGTTTGATCTCCAGTGTGCCTAATATGTAAGGCTGGCTGAGGCAACAGCTTTGCAATGTACGTATTGTTTCCTGCAGCACTTCATTTGTATTTCATTAATTGCTGCCAGCAAACACGCCCTCACGTGCCGTAACTGAAGGTGCTGCATAAGGCACACTATAAGGCATGCCATAGGGAACATTCTAAAGTGCACTGTCCGCCATGGCACCCTAAAATGTCCCCTATAGGGCACCCTATAAGTCGCTCCACAGGATAACGTATAGTGCACCTTATATGGACGGTAACCATAAGGTGCCCTATAGGGCACCCTATAAAGCGTCCTCTGAGGCACCTTATGGGTACAGTATGCAGAGAGTGTTTTTGCTGGCAGCAATAACGTATATTAAAAAGAGATAATGCTTTGGGCAGCCCTATCAAATAACCCCACTATGGGTTTGAACCCATGACCTCAGGCTCCACAGGCAGTGAAGTAACCAATGGGCTACAACTCTATAGCTGCTAGCAAGCCCCTGGCTGGCTGTAGAGGGAATGCACGTCACCACACAGACAGTCTTCTGTGGTCACCAGGATAGGGTTAGGCCACCCGTACCCATGATGCACTGCACATGAAAATCAGCTGTCCACAGATGAACACAAGATGGGGTATGCACCCCCACAGCACCTCGGCCTGGTAGGGGGAACTTACCATGTCCACCCCCACAGCACCTCGGCCTGGTAGGGGGTACTGACCGTGTGTGTTACTGGCACAGAGTAGCTACACACCGTCACATTGTGTGGGTACTGTGCTCACCCTGACTGTGCGGTGGGGCGCCCAGCACCAGGTCCACAGCACCTTCCATGGCAGAAATAGGCCATGCTGCAGGTCCCCAGCAGTGCTAATGTGTGAGATAGGTAGTTTCTGCAGAAACACTTTGGATATATTTGTCTGTCTCAGTCAGGTGTAGCCCCCTATGGACCCCTAGGAGGATTATGTACCACCACCACCCTCCTCCTCCAGGGCTGAGGGTGGTAAATATGGTCTCCCATCAACAGATGCACATTCTACCTCCCTGCAATGGTGGCAGTAGAGGAGACCATCAACCCCAGTCCTGCTGGGGAACAGACACCCTACAGGGCAGTCAATACAGCTCTGTACACATCCATAACACAATAGCAGACAGACATTAGGCCTGGATATGCTAAGCTGCACCCCACCACTATCTGATATTCTCCTGCAGCAAGCCTTCAGCCACTACACCCTGCAAGGCACTCCATCAAGACACATACCAGCTGCAAACAGTCTGCTAGCTAGTCCATAGTGCATGTTCCTGGTGGAAATGCATGCACCCAGAAGTGGGATGTCAGCATACACAACACACAGATAAGTCAGTGACTGGGCCCCAAAAGAAAAACCATAAATATCACATGAAAGAAATACTATATAACACTATGGGGGTGCCTAGCCATGCTGTGGTCACTGCACAGTCAGGGTAAGAGTGATCTCCCAGCAGGACATGCTGAGGCCACCCTGTCTGTGTAGGTGGTGGCCGGGCACTAAAATGTCCCAGCCAGTGCCCTATGCCCTGTGCAGATGCATCCTGGCCAGGCCACCCTGTCCGGGCTATACCCATCGTACCTTGCTCCTCATTATGCACATTGGCAGGCCAATACTGGCAACAGTGCTGGCAGTGTGGGCTGTGGAGGGTGTTTGCAGCCACCACACACTGCATAGACAGACAGACACCCCCACACCTATGCCAGCATTGTGCTACTATAGAGGAGTTTAGCAGCCCTGTCCGCCACAACAGTCCTGGGCACAGTACAAGCATGGATATGGTACGCAATACTGTTGGGGGTCACTCCCCAGGGTGGTAAACACTGTCAGAGACCAGACCTGAAGCACACACCACAGACATCAGAAAGATTGTTATGATGGAGCTCAATGAGCAAACTGTGCTTAACGTAGGAATTGCTATCTGCCAGTAATCATAGGAAACGTTTGATAGCTGTGTACCGTATACCCAGGTGTAGGGTGGCATTGCTAAAGTATGCAAGTGCTAGTATTGGGAGATGCACGCAGGGCCCAATGTCCTGCCTCTCCAGGAGGCATTGGCTAATGGGGCCTGTGGGTGTGGGTGTGTCTGCCCCTGTTGGCTGCTGCTTTATGGCAGAGGTTCCCAACTCCAGTCCTGGTGTGCCAAACACTGTTCGGGTTTTCATGCTGTCCCTCATGAATATGCATGAGATACATCTGCATACCATGGGGGTGGTGCATAGATATGCAGCACAGGCATCTTTATTAGAGGCAGCATGGAACCTGAATGGTGTTTGGCCCTCCAGGACTGCATTTGGGAGACTCTGCTCTAGGTATTGTGCCTGTTTATGGTGTCTGTGCTCTGTAGGGTAAAATATAGGCGTATTAACCATGCGTATGTTCTCTGCAATAAAGGTTTGTCCTTACTATCACGGTTTAGTTGTGGGAAAAATATAGGGACTGGATTGGCAGTAGTCCCAGCTGGGCTTTGAACCTGTGACCTTCTGTTCTTGCAAACGCTGTCTGTGTGCACTGCACCACCGTGTTGCCACAGATATGCTGTGTTCCCTGGGGAGTCCATGACTGTACATCCGACAGGGCCTGTTTGTTGCAGTGCACGGCACCCAACTGGACAGGGCTATGCCATGGTCTGCTGTGGCCACCAGCTGCTGCCACCTCCACCACCAGTACCGCTCCATCCTTAGATTAGAGACAGCATAAACCCTGAAGGTTTTGTGGCCCTCCAGGAGTGCATTTGGGGGAATCTCCTCTAGGTAATATGCATGTTTCTGGTGTCTGTGCTCTGTAGGGTAAAATAGAGGTGTTTGAGCCATGCTTATGTTCTCTGCAATAAAGGTTCATCTTTACTATCACTAGTTAGTTGTGGGTAAAATATGGGGACTAGATTGGCAGGAGCCCCAGCTGGGGCTTGAACCTGTATCCTTCTGTCTCCAAACATGCTGGTTGTGTGCACTGCACCACTGTGTTGCCACAGAGACAGTGCATTCCATGATGATACCATGACTGTTTGTCCGGCAGGGCCTGTCTGTTGCAGTGCATTGCACCCACCTACACAGGGCTAGGCCATAGTCTGCTCTGGGCAGCTGTCACTGCCCCCCTCCACCTCCAGTACACCTGTGACACCCTGCTGACATGCCCTTCTGCTTGTGGTGCTGGTGGTACGCAGTCTCAGGCCATCCTGTGTGCGGGTAGGCGTCTGCCTATGGTGCGGGTTCTGGGGTAGGGGTGCCTGCAAATTTGTCCGCAAGTCCCCCAATCACCGCCTGCCAATGTTCTGTGCCCTTGGGGGTACCTGCTGGGTACTATCCCCTGTGACACTGTGATAAACACTCTCGTGTCCATGTTGAGCCCTCATCAGTTGCTGTCTGGCTGCTGTTCAGTTTCAGCATTCCTAGGTGCCATCTAGGCATCTGCCTATTCCGCACTGTGCCCCAGCTGCACCACAGCATGTGCCGCCTGCAGCCCTCTGTATCCCCTTTCCCAGCATCTGTCCAATTGCCCATTCCGACCTGCCCACCCTGCTGTTGTGGAAATGTGCATGCCATAGGTAACCTGTCCAATGGAGAGGGATAACCCTGATCAGTGCTATTTCACTGTGGGATCATTCACCTTGTATGGGGACGGAGCGTAGACCCTTCTAAACTTCATATTTATTTTTTGCGGCTTTCTTTGGAGTGTTTTTTGATGTTTCCCATTACTATCACTATTGCCCAGCTTGATTATAATTTTTTTAGATTTTCTTGGGGTCATTTTCAATGTTTATTTGCACTTTTGTACCGTGCACATGTATCACACTTATCACTGTTTTGTAGGTTTCCCTTGTTTTGCTGTACATTGCTGACAGAAATGGTTTCTCTTCCCTTTAAATTGGCTCTACCGCGAGGTTTTCACTCGCAGTATTTTTTGGCTTGAATTTCAGCCCCGCTCTTGTGCGGGGAGCCTCTCCCCTCACACTCTCCACCCATTGACCCCTTCTCTCCGCCCCTGGGGAGCCTTCCTCCGCCCTCCGGAAGCCTTTCCACGCCTCTATCGCACATCAGCGCGCCGCACACATGAGCGGGCACTTTAGTGCAGCGCGCACATGTATGGGGCACAAATACACATCATTAGCGTGTGCTAAGGTACCTTAGCGCACGCTAATGTGCGCCGCGCACATGAGCGCGGTTTAGTAAACATACCCCTAAGCATTCGCTGACTGCATTGTATTTCATTAAAGTTCTTGCAAGTTTCTTATTTATTATAAATGCTACATCATTTCTTCTTTGACTTTCATTTCCAGCATAGTAGACCATGTGATCATCTGATGCAAAGTGCCCGATGCCAGTCCATTTCAGTTCGCTGACACCCAACAGATCAAGTTGGATTTGTTGGATTTGTTTTGGATTTGTTAGGAAATGGGGAACATTCTGGGGAAAGGAGGGGCTCTTCCGAAGGGATGGGCTTCACCTTAACCGGGATGGAACCAGGCTGCTGGCATTAACATTTAAAAAGGAGACAGAGCAGCTTTTAAACTAGATATTAGGGGAAAGCCGACAGTCGCCCAAGAGCGGATGGTTCGGAAGAATGTATCTTTGAAGGATACTACCAAAAGCAGAGAGGTTCCACAAAAGAGTAAAGTAGCCTAAATGCCCTCAAGTATGGAGCAGACAGAGCTTAAAGATCCCAAATTACCCATGTCTAACAATAGCCAAATTAATATGAATAAAATACATTCTCTAAAATGCTTGTATGCAAATGCTAGAAGTCTAAAAAATAAGATGGGAGAGTTAGAATATACAGCACTAAATGAAAGGTTAGATATGACTGGAATATCAGAGACATGGTGGAAGGAGGACAACCAGTGGGACACTGTGATACCTGGGTACAAACTATATTGAAATGATAGAGCTGATCAAATTGGTGGAGGGGTTGCTCTCTATGTTAGAGAAGGCATTGAGTCAGAAAGGATTAAAGTTTTGCAGGAAACAAAATCTGCTGTAGAATCTATATGGATTGAAATTCCATGTAAAAGGGGGAAGGCAATGGCAGTGGGGTTGTACTATCGAGCGCCTGGCCAGAATGACCAAATGGATGATGAAATGCTCAAAGAAATCAAGGAAGCTAACAAAATTTACAGTGCAGTAATAATAATGGGTGATTTCAACTACCCCGGTATCGACTGGGTCAGTGTCACGTCTGGACATGCTAGGGAGATAAAGTTCCTAGATGAAATAAATGACTGCTTCTTGGAGCAGCTGGTTCATGAACCGACCAGAGGGGAAGCCATATTAGACCTTGTCCTTAGTGGAACGCCAGATCTAGTGCAAGAGATAAGGTTGTTGGGGCCACTTGGCAATAGTGATCATAGCATGATCGCCTTTGATTTAATTAGTGGAGGAGGGATAGTAAAGAAATCCACAGTACTACCTTTTAACTTTTGAAAGGGAGACTATGATAAAATGAGGAAAATAGTTAAGAAAAAACTAAAAGGAGCAGTTGCAAAGGTTAAAGACGTACATCAGGCTTGGTTGTTGTTGAAAAATACTATCTTGGAAGCCCAGACCAGCTGTATTCCAAAAGTCCAAAAAACTGCCAGCATGGTTTAAAGGTGAGGTCAGAGAGGCTGTTGTTGCCAAAAAAGCATCTTTCAGGAAATGGAAAAAAGAGCCAAACGACGAAACCTGGAAACAGCACAAGCACTGGCAAGTCAAATGCAAGGCATTCATAAGGCAGGCAAAGGGAGAATTTGAGAAGAAGCTTTCTGCGGAAGCAAAAACGCGAAGTAAAGACCTTTTCAAGTACATTCGTAGCAAAAAAACCTGTGAGAGAGTCAGTTGGTCCATTAGATGATAAAGGGGTTAAAGGAGCACTAAGAGGCGACAAGGCGATAGCGGAGAGACTGAATGAATTCTTTGCTTCGGTCTTTACTGAGGAAGATGTAGGGATGTTACCCATGACTGAAGTGGTATTTAAAGGTGCGGAAGAATTGAAGGAAATATTGATACATCGGGAAGATGTATTACAACCATTAGATAAACTGAAGAGTAGCAAATCACCTGGGCCGGATGATATACATCCAAGGGTGTTGAAAGAACTGAAATATGACCTGCTATCAGTAATCTGTGAACTATCATTAAAATCATCTCTAATACCTGAAAATTGGAGGATCGCCAATGTAACACCAATTTTTAAAAAGGGTTCCAGGGGTGATCCGGGAAACTACAGACCGGTGAGCCTGACATCAGTACCGGGAAAAATGGTAGAAACCATCATAAAGAATAAAATTACTCAGCATGTAGATAGTCATGACCTAATGGGAGACAGCCAACATGGCTTTAGACAAGGAAGATCTTGTCTTACTAATCTGTTATGTTTTTTTTAAGGAGTGAATAATCAGGAGGACAAAGGTGAGTCGGTGGATATTGTGTTTATTTATTACAATTTCTTATATACCGCGCTATTTAGCATCAGTGCGGTTTACATTATAACTTAACGACCATAACAACAAGCTGTCAGGTTTACATCGAACAGGAGTATAAACATGGAAAACAGGGTCAACTATATACATAATCTATTTACATTGGAAGGATAGATAAAAGTCAGATAATGCATGTAGGTCTTTTCTAACTAAATTTCTAACTAAATTCTAACTAACTTTCAGAAAGCCTTTGACAAGGTCCCTCATCAGAGACTTTTGGCAAAAATAAAGAGTCATGGGATAGGAGGCAGTGCACATTTTTGGATCAGGAACTGGTTAAAAGATAGAAAGCAGAGGGTAGGGCTAAATGGCCAATTTTCCCAAAGGAGAAAGGTGAATAGTGGTGTACCCCAGGGATCTGTTCTGGGTCCGCTGCTTTTTGACATATTCATAAATGACCTGGAAAGTGGAATAACGAGTGAGGTTATCAAATTTGCAGATGACACAAAACTATTTAAAGTTGTTAAAACCCAAGAGGATTGTGAAAAATTGCAAGAGGATCTTGATAAATTGGAAGACTGGGCATCAAAATGGCAGATGAAATGTAATGTGGACACGATGCAAGGTTCCACACTTGGCCCAGTGTGCAGCAGCGACCAAGAGAGCAAATAGAATGCTAGGTATGATAAGGAAAGGAATGGAAAATAAAACAAAAGATATTATAATGCCTCTATATTGTTCCATGGTGAGACCACACCTTGAATATTGTGTGCAATTCTGGTCGCCGTATCTTAAAAAGGATATAGTGATTATAGAAAAGGTTCAGAGAAGGGCCACCAAAATGGTAAAGGGGATGGAAGGATACTCCTATGAAGAAAGGCTAAAAAGGTTAGGGCTCTTTAACCTGGAAAAAAGACGGCTGAGGGGAGATATGATAGAAGTCTATAAATTAATGAACGGAGTGGAACGGGTAAACATAGATCGATTGTTTACCTTATCAGAATATAGAAAGACTAGGGGACATGCAATGAAGCTACAGGGTAAACTATTTAAGACTAATAAAAGAAAATATGTTTTCACTCAATGTGTAATCAAACTCTGGAATTTGTTACCGGAGGATGTAGTAAAGGCTGTTAGTGTAGCTGGGTTTAAAAAAGGTTTGGACATGTTCCTGGAGGAAAGGTCCATAAACCATTATTAAGAAGGGACCCAGGATATCAATGCTTGAACCAATACAAGCATTGTGGAACCTGTGTCCCTTGGGGAAACTGCTAGGTACATATGACCTAGATTGGCCACTGTTGGAAACAGAATACTGGGCTTGATGGACCTTGGTCTGACCCAGTATGGCATATCTTATGTTCTTATAAGTTGTACACGTTCCATTTCATTCTTGACCACCTCCAACTTCCCTTGGTTCATGCCTTGTATGTTCCACGTTCCAATGTGTAAGACATCTTTAAAGCTTCTGACTCTCATTTCATGCGCAGCTACATCAGCAGTCAGACTCCCCGAGGGCTTTGATCCAGCCACATCATAAATGCTGGCTTTACTCTGAAAAGTCTTCAGCTCTTCCCCAGTAGCTAGTTGAGTGCCTTCCGACCTGGGGGTCTCATCTTCCAGCACCATAGCACAATTTGTTTTGCTGTAACTATCCATTGGGTTTTCATGGCAAGATACAGAAGTAGATTGCCAGGCCTTTCTTCCGTGCAATGTAGACATAGTAATTTCTAAGAAAAAAAATATATAGAAAAAAAGAGACATGATGGCAGAAAAAGACTGCATGGCTTATCTAGTCTGCCCTTCCATATCAACTGCAATAGTCTCCTTTTTACCTTTAGAGATCCTCTGTGTTTGTCCCATGCTTTTTTGAATTTAGATATTGTCCTCATCTCTACCACCTTCACCGGGACACTATTCTACATATCTACCACTCTTTCCGTAAATAAATATTTGCGCATATTACTCCTGAGTCTTTCCCCCTTCACCCTCGTCCTATGTCACCTTGTAGCAGAGCTTCCTTTCAATCGAAGGAGACTATCCTCCTTTGCATTTATACCTTCGAGGTATTTAAAATTCACTATCATATCTCCTCTATCCCGCTTTTCCTATAAAGTATAAATATTAAGATCTTTAAGTCTGTACCCATATGCTTCATAAAAAAGACCACTATATTTTTGTAAGTGATATTGCAGGTGGTCTGTCAGGAAAAGTATACCTCTTTGTGGATGATATCAAAATCTGCAACAGGGTAGATAACTTGAGGAGGGATGTAGCAAAGCTTGAAGAGTGGTTGAGAATTTGGCAACTAAGATTTAATATATATATAAAAATCAAGGTCATTTGGACTGTAAAAACCCAAGGGAATGGTACAGTATAGGGAGTGAAGTACTTCAATGCATGAAAGAAGAGTGTGACCCTGGGATAATCATATCAGATCATAAAGTCTTCAAAGAGAAAGAAAAAGCAACCACAAAAGCCATAATGATGTTTGGGTACATAGAAAGTAGAATAGCCACCAGGAGAAAGGAGGCAATAATGCCTTCATACATGTCTACTGATACCTTATTTGGATTAATCTGTACAATTCTGGAGACTGCACATTTAAAAAGATATAAACAGGATGGAGTCGGTCTGGAGAGTGGCTACTACAATGACCAGTAGTCTTTGGCATAAGGGGATAGGTTTAAATATCTCAAAATCTATACATTGAAGGAAAGATGGAAGAGAATGATCAAATAGAGACACTTAAATGCCTCCATGGAATAAGTGCACTGGAGGTTACCTTCTTCCATTTGAATGGAAGTTCTAGAATAAGGGGTGATTAGATGAAAGTGAAGGTGGATAGACCCAGCCATTTTCTGCAGGGACACCAGGTCCAATTGTGCTTCTTAATTCCTTGCAAAGCTGCCACTACAACATCCAGTTCTCCAGATTTGTCTTACAACATCTCTCTGAACTTCAAGTAATTTGGATGCACTTTGCCAGTCAGAAATTGTTAAATTACCCTAAATGTACTGTAAATAGACCTAAAAGGAGCTTACAGCTCAGACAATCATCTTGCAGAAGATCCTCTAGTGACCCTAGTCTGAAAATCTTTTTCCTTCAATGGCATGCTTGCGACTTCAGTTTATTACATCCTTGTCCACATTCTTCTTGGCACTCTCTTTATGGAACCAGTTTCTGCTCTTTCTTTATATGGAGATCTTCTACTCCAAATTTAAGGCTGCCTTAAAAACCTTCTTCTTTGACCAGGCTTTTGACGAAGATAGAATGCTGTTTGTTGGGTGCTGCATCTTGCTTTCTTGCTAATTTATCACTAGCTCCTTTCCTTCTCTCCTTCACTATTTTTCCTAATTTGTATCGTAAACTGATTAGCTGTATAAAACCAAAACTTATGTGGTCACACAACTCTTCTGGTCTTTCTTCTGAACGATCAAAATCACTCACTTACATTAATAGTCGTTCATTATTAACTTCGTATAGTGTAGAGTAAACTTATAACTCAAAAACTTTCTTAAAATCTCTTAGCCAAAGTACTTGTTTGCAATTATCAGAAGGTCTCAGACTTAATTTGGCACACACTCACAGACTCTTGTCCTGATGTTGTTTCATGCCATACATAGCATCAACGACCTTCCACTATAGCACCCAAAAAGCTCAGAAGTATAATATGACTCTTCAATACAAAACTATTTACTCAACTTCTGGCTTCCACTTTCATTTCTCGTGCTCTAAATGCTGATCCCGACTCTCTCCCAAGGTACCGTGCCTGCGTTTCACAATTGCAGTTTCCTCAGGGGATCTTGCATAACTAGTTTTCTAGTGCTGTTAAAAAACAAAACAAGATCTATAAACCCCATTCTCTAAATGCCTACATCTCATCACTCTACCCATCCACCCTAAAAAGCAGCTAAAAAACTTAAAACTTTTTCACTGCTTACCAATGATGCTGCCCACGTCCCATACCGCCAATTGTGCTCTACTCAACACCATCCGTTAAACATTACTATGGCCTTAGAAGCCGCGCATGCGTCCCTTGTATCTACTCTCCTCTTTTAAAAGAATCCTCCCTACCATTCATATTAAGCCCCTCCCAACTCCCGCTCCGCAGGCTTCTCAATACTTCAATCTCTTATGAATATCCAATAAAACAACCATCCTTCAAAGGACCGGAGGCCAAACCCCCTCCTATCTTAACAACAAACTAACTCTACTGTCTCTCTTTCGAGCTTATAAGTTAATTCAATGTGTACTACTTTGCCCCTACGGAACCAGAATGTTAGACACACGCTGCCCAATCTATAGTCTCGTTCAAACCCGCCAGGGATACTGTTTGTAACTAGTATATCCACCGCTGCTCCTTCATTGTCCACGCGAATCGCAAGTAGTGCTTGATCGTAAGGAAATAGTTTGACATGGTTCGCGTGGGGTGGTATATGTAATAGTGTGTCCGTGTGGGTTAGCCTACATAGGTAAAACCATACGCACATTTAGAACGCGTATGAGGGAACACAAGTCTTGGGCAAGCCACTTAACCCTCCATAGCCCATGTTCCCTGTAAAATAGTTATCTCCAAGTTATAATGCCCTGTTCAATGTAATTTCAATTTCAGTTTGTTCAATGTAAACAGCACTGATGCAGAATAGCGCGGTATATAAGAGAATAACAATAAATAAATAAATAAATAAATAAATAAATAAAGAGTCGAATTAAGTGTAAGGTGGTGGCAACCCCGATAGTGAAACACTGTCTTCTTCAAGGACATATGTTTGAACAGCTCCGATGTTTGTGCATTGACAGAATAGAGGAGGGAAATACATATAGATCTTTGATCGCACATTGACAATGAAGGAGCAGCGGTGGAGACCCTAGGTCCCAATGAACAGGTGGTTAGTACTGTTTTCTGTACAACAGCTGAGCTGTGGAGTCCCAAAGGGCTCTGTTTTTTTCCCCATTCTTTTTTAATATCCTTCTTGCTCCCCTTGCCCTGTTAATTCATCCCTTGGCATCTCAGTCCATCTCTTCACTGATGATATTCGGTTAATGGCAATATCTTGATCTTCATGCTCTAGACATTCAAACCCTAAACAACTGTTTGTCAGTCATAGCTCCATTGCTAGAATCTAGTCTTTTGACATTGAATCCCTCCAAATGCAAGAGGCAATTTCTCCAAATGGGTTAGTTTTGCTCACATCATGATGGTCACGAACTTCACTTCTAAACCAGGGTCTGTGGACTATTAAAGGTTGTTCTCCCATCTCTTGTCCCTACTCTAACTGGCTTTACCATTCTCTTCATCCCCACTTTAAAAATATTAGGTTTTCATGATCTTTAAACTTAGAAACCGTTTCTTTAGAGAAATACGAAACTCTTTGCAGCAAAGCAGCCAGAGAGGATTCAATGCGAGCCACTACATTCCAAATGCGAGCCACTACATTCCAAATATCCCGGAGGGTACTATCCAAAGGCGGAGCCAAATCAGGGACAGCCGTTGAAAAAGAAATAACCGTAGGGAACGGAGCTGATAGAGTATCCACAACATTATCTAATTTTAAAAAGGAAGCTGGCAACAGAACATCCCCGGCGTCGCCACTACCCTCTACCACAGGGGCACTAGGCGCGTCAGGGGAAAATCGTTTGTTGTCTTTGGAGAACTCTGTGATGGCATCTGATGCTCAAAAGAGTGGGCAGTCAGAGTTGGTTTTTAAGTTTACTCGTGATGTTGATTTTCTGTATCGTCAAGATGAGAATTTGGAGAATTTATTGCGTGTTAGAAATTTAAGATTGTTAAATTTTCCTAAGACCCATTACTTGTCTCCCTCTATTCTTTTTTATATGTATCTGAAGGAGGTGTTGTTATTTACTGATCTGGAGTCAATAGGATTGTCAAAAATTTATTATATACCTTCTAGTAAATTTATCGTTGAGTGTAATGGGGGAGGTGAGCGGGTCATAGGAGAGCAATCGGGTCAGATAGCTTCTTCTACTCTTGATTTATCTGGGTTCTTGGAGACCTCTAAGGAGGATATTCCTACTCGAGCAACTTTGTTGATTACATTTCTATCTGAATTGGATAAGGATAAAGTCTTGTGGGCTTACTTTAAGAAAAAGACTGAGAAGTTTTATGGTCAGTCAATACAAATATTTCCTGACGTTTCCAAGGCCACGCAAAAACGCCGGAAGGCCTTCTTGCAAGTTCGTCCACGCGTTTTGGCCTTGGGAGCCTTATATTACCTAAAGTTTCCTATAAATGTCATGTGGTGTCAGAGCAAAGGAGAGCAAGGCAACTCTCGCAGTACCAACCAGAGAACACAAGAAGCGAGAGAGTTCAGACTACGTTTTTTTTAATATGATTTTTTGTACGATTTTGTACGATTTTGTACGAAACGCGTTGGGGAATTCAATAAAACAATTTGGATCAAGCATCTGTGTCATCACACTCTCTTGCTTCTTGTGTTCTCTAATGTCATGTGGTGTACCAGGGGAAACGGTACATTTTCCTTACGGTGGAACAATTGTCAGATTTTTTAGATGGTAAGGCTTAAGGCTTAATGCAGGACTGTTAAACCTATGGTGTTTATAGTTATTTCTGTTTTTGACTTGATTAAAATAGGAGTCTATATTATCTATTTTTCAGGGCCAATAGATGGTTTTCTTCTTTGTTTGAATTTGTAATGTTCGTCTCCTTGATGTGGGCTTGTATATTTTCAAATTAGCGATTCTGTTGTATATGAAGGAATCGGCTATATTTGATTTTCTTTATTGTTAATTAAAATTTCAATAAAAAAAAAATAAAAAAAAATATTAGGTTGCTCCTTTGACTCTCAATGATCTTTTGAGCAGCAAATATATGATAACAGTAAAATTGTGCTTCCTCGCCCTTTGGATGATTTGAGTTATCCATACACTCTTGGACAAATCAGTCCTAACTACACTGGTTATTACACTAGAGGTCAATTCCATTCGGGGCACATCCTGAACATCCGGACATCCAAAATCTGGATGGCCTGGATATGCAACCAATTCTGCTCCCGTGTGTGCCCGTGGGAGCAGAATCAGGGCACAGGGCCTGGACGTCCCGGATGTGCCTTGATTCCATCATGCTATATGCTTTACAGATTCCACTGCTAGCTCAGTCTGGGCTCCTGCATGGAACCGTGGTGCAGTGGGATCCTGTTGCCATGGCACTGCGGGGTCCTTGCAGGAGCCCTGATCGCCTGCACAACACCAAAGTGCCCGTTTCCCCACTGCCCGACCCCCAATCAGGCTTGCTGAGCCCAGGATAAGACTGCGGGGAACTCCCTGCCCATCTCACCACTGTCTGGAGTCCTGGGCTGACTGGCCTCCGACATTGGAGAGAGGGGGCTTCTTCCACCTCCGAGGTGAAATAAGTCCCCCATCTAACTGGCCATGCCCAGACATACAATGCCGTCGCCAGTGTACATTTCACTATACAGACTTTGGCTTTGAAAATTACTTCATGAGAACTAGGGAGCCCTTTTTCTAAAGATTTTAATGTGCGTTAATGATGTTAATGTGCAATAAATGCCCATAGCCCTTTTATTTCTATGGGCACAATTGGAATTAACGTGCTAATTTCATTAATGTGCCTTAACCTTTATTAAAAGAGCCCCATGTGTATATATCTGCATGGGCTGTTTGGTGTACACAAGGCTTGTTTTACTAGCACTTAGTTCAAGCTATCTGCCTTTAGCCCATAGGAATAAAATAGGCCTCGCAGCAGAAAGCTTTAGCTAAGTATTAGTTAAAGGGGCCCACAGGTTTTCTGGGATAAATTCACATACTTTTGAATTTTCAAATGCATGCAGGTATGTATAAACTCCTTCTTAATTTCAACCTTGGGAACACCTCTTAAAATAATGGGAAAATTGCATTCAAGCAGGCAGTATACATGTAAATTTATCTAACTACAGGATGGGAATATTATAAAAGTCCATTTTTGTAAGTTAAGCACTATTTTACCCATACCCACTATTTTACCCAGTTACACACTCCCAGGTAATTTTATACCACGGTGAATAGGCAGGGAAGATACTTCATCACCTTTCTGGAAATGTCATAAAGATGTTCTGTTATAAAAGAACCCCCTAAATATACACTGATGTCCCTGCAGTAGGGGAAGCATAGACACTTTTATCTACTAAGATCGGAAAGAAATGTGATGATGTGTTGTAGTACCGTAAAATAGCACTGGTTAAACTGTAGAGAAGTTTAAAATGATTTTTCCATTGAGAATGTAAAGACACTGAATTTATAAGAAAAAAAAATCAAAACCAGTGCAGAACTCTCTGATCTGGCTTGGTTTTCGGATCTCACGTTTTTGACAGATAGCTAAGTATCTGAATGACCTTTAACGTAAGTTCCAAGGGAAGAGAAAGCTAGAATATAAGCTTTTTAAATTAAATTTGTTGGAAGCTAGCTTACACCTTATTAGACAACAGTTAAGGGTGGAAAAAAAAAGAAACTTTTGCATTTGCATTGCTGCAAAATCCTTTCAAATGAAGTGGCAATAAATATAATTTCCCTGGGAAGCAGTTTATTGACATTTAATTATTCAAAGGAGAGGTGGTTGATTCATAGTGCGGATGCAGAGAAGTGTGATGTTTAATGTTGAAGCAGTATAGGGAAACGAAATAAAAAATAAAGGCAGAGAGAAAATGGGAAAGCAGACTTTGCCTATGTATACAATGCCTTCACACCAGAGGAGTAAGGGAGTTGGAAAACAATAGGGGTGTGCACTTGTGAGCCTGAGTTTGGTTTGTTAGGGCACCAATAAAATTTAAACTTTATGAAAATCACTTGTGCCCACATATGCCTAAGAATTTAAACACTTGTACATACATATTCAGCTCGCAGTTTGCACACTTAAGGGTCCTTTATGATGCAATAAGCAGCAAAGCTAAGTGACTGACTAGGTTAGAAATTGGTTCAGTGGGAGGCAACAAAGGGTACATGTATATGGAGCTCACTCTGAGCATAAGGATGTTACCAGTGGTGTGCTGTAGGGATATTTCTTTAGTCTGATTCTTTTCAACATTTTTATTAGTGATATTGTGGAAGGGCTGTTGAGTAGGGTTTGCCTCTTTGAAGATGATACCAAAATCTGCAATACAGTAGACACTCGGGAAGAAGTAGATTGTTAACATGAGGAGGGATCCAGAGAAACTTGAAGAATGGTTGAGAATTTAGTAACTGAAATTTAATGCTAAATAATGCAGGGTCATGCATTTGGGCTGCAAAAATCCAAGGGAGCAGTATAGTATAGGGGGTGAAGTACTTCTGTCCACAAAAGAGGAACGGGACATAGAAATGATTGTTTCTGATGATCTTAAGGTGGCTAAACAGCTGGAAAAGGTGACAGCAAAACCCAGAAAGTTGCTAGAGTACATAGGGAAAGGAATGGCCAGCAGGAAGGAGGGGGTGATTGTGTCTCTGTATAGGTCTTTGGTGAGACCTTATTTGATTTGGAGTACTGTTTGCAATTCTGGAGACTACCTTGAAAAGGATATGAACAGGATGGGGTCAGTGCAGAGGGTGGGTACAAAAATGGTCAGTGGACTTCATCATAAGGCATATGGGATCAGACTTGAAGATCTCAATATGTATACTTTGGAGGAAAGGTGGGAGAGGAGCCATAGAGATGTTTAAATACCTCTGTGGCATAAATGTACAGGAAAAGAGCCTCTTTCAATTGAAAGAAAGCTCTGCAATGAAGGGCCATAGGATGAAGGTGAAAGGGGAAAGACTCAGGAGTAATATGCAGAAATATTTCTTTATGGAAAGAGAGTTAGATGCACAGAATAGTCTCCCAGTGGACGTAGTAGAGATGAGCTGCACGTGGGTTTGCTTACATTGCCTTCTGTTCTGCAAGAGGAGGAGTGCTGTTTTTAGAGCTCTCCCAAAAGGAGATTTTTGCTGTGTTTGCTGCATAACTGAGTCTGTCTCCAAATAATTGTGAGTCTGTCTCCCCATATTTGTCTTTTTTTCTAATTGTCCTCAGTGGTGGGTTCCTTACCTTACTCCATTGCTGTTAAAGTTTTAAGGTTTTAAACTTTCTCTTAACCTATCTGCAGGGGCTACCCCTCCCCCACCCCCTGCAGAGTTACTGTTGTAAACCTCCATTTTTCTGAGCTGCACGTGGGTTTGCTTACATTGCCTTCTGTTCTGCAAGAGGAGGAGTGCTGTTTTTAGAGCTCTCCCAAAAGGAGATTTTTGCTGTGTTTGCTGCATAACTGAGTCTGTCTCCAAATAATTGTGAGTCTGTCTCCCCATATTTGTCTTTTTTTCTAATTGTCCTCAGTGGTGGGTTCCTTACCTTACTCCATTGCTGTTAAAGTTTTAAGGTTTTAAACTTTCTCTTAACCTATCTGCAGGGGCTACCCCTCCCCCACCCCCTGCAGAGTTACTGTTGTAAACCTCCATTTTTCTGAGCTGCACGTGGGTTTGCTTACATTGCCTTCTGTTCTGCAAGAGGAGGAGTGCTGTTTTTAGAGCTCTCCCAAAAGGAGATTTTTGCTGTGTTTGCTGCATAACTGAGTCTGTCTCCAAATAATTGTGAGTCTGTCTCCCCATATTTGTCTTTTTTTCTAATTGTCCTCAGTGGTGGGTTCCTTACTTTACTCCATTGTGTGTGCCAATAGTTCAGGAACAGCCTACTAGCTAGTGACACTTAGGTTCCCGCCCACCCTACCCCTCACCCCACCCACCCCAGGGGCTACATTGCCTATATAGTGGTCACAGACGTGCCATCTATCATTCCAAACTTGGGTTAAAAGCCACATCGTATTCTTCTTTTCTTCTTCTTCCTCTTCTGGGACTGCATAAACATGTCGTGTATTCAGTGCAATAACTGCGGTACGTTCATTCAAAGACAAATCATTTGGAAACTAAGAGCTTGTCCTATATGTCTAAAGTCAGCTGCCATGCATGAAGAACTAACTCTACTAAAGAAAGACCTAGCTGCCATGCATATAGAAGTATCTCTACTGAGGGAGGAACTGGCTGCAATGAAGCGCACCTCTCCTAGGATACAAACTGAACAAACTCCACCACCGCTCCCACAAAGAACCAAACGCCCCAGGAACAAATGGATCACAGTGGGTTCTGGTAGATTGCGACCTGTAACACAAAGACATCCTATACATCAAGAGATATCCCTGCACAAAGCCTTCTCTGCCTTGGCTAATGAGGATGCCCAATTCAAAGAACCTGAAGGGCCTTTAAATGAGTCAGACAATGCCCAATCCCCTGCTAAAGCACTAAATATGAAGAAAACCTCACCAAACAGAAAACTACTACTAATTGGAGATTCCATCATCAGAGGCACCAACTTGGGAACACAGTTCAAAGGAGAGAAGATAGTCATGTGCCTACCAGGCTCTTCAGCCAGCAGGAATACAAACCAAGTTGTTGAATTACTTAGTGCAAAAAGTGAACATTCCAAACTTGATGTTATTATCCACCTAGGCACAAACGACTTGGCTAGGAACAGTGCCTCTACAGCCCAAAAGGACTTCCAATCTCTGGGGGAGAAACTCAAGCAAGTTGTTAACACTGTTGCATTCTCAGAGGTTCTACCTGTTCTTGGTAAGGGGACAAAAAGACTGCATCGCATTAACAGCTTTAATACATGGCTCCAGACCTGGTGCAGAAAAGAAGGATTCAGATTTATTGGCAACTGGGACAACAGATGGATCAACAAGAGACTATACTGTGCTGATGGACTACATCTCTCTTCCACAGGGAAAAGAATCCTAAGTGAAAAATTCATGCAGTATGTGGACATGCATTTAAACTAGGAAAAGGGGGTGACGGATGTGGAAGGTCAACATCTGCATGCCACCCCCAACAAAAGCAGAACAACATCAGAAACAGCCACGCTTTTAAACCACACGTCAAAAACATGTGGGAGGAAGTGGGCAGAACAAAATCAATGTAAAATACACACAAGCCGGGAAAGTGCTGGAAAGCAATGAGCACAAATGCTCGAAGCCTAGCCAACAAAATTCCAGACCTGGAAGCCCTAACAGTGGAAACAGATTTGGACATTGTGGCCATTACAGAAACATGGTTTAATGAATCACATGATTGGGATATAGCCATAGCTGGCTATAATCTATTCAGGAGGGACCGAGAAAATGGAAAAGGAGGAGGAGTAGTCTTGTATGTCAAAAGCAATATTAAAGCTACTGAAATGCAGGGGACATGGGGAAAAGAAGAAGCGCTCTGGATTGCGTTGGAGAGAGGAGATGGCACTGTCATCCATATTGCTGTAGTCTATAGACCTCCAACTCAAATTGAAGAGAGAGACAATGAATTGATTAGAGATATTGCCAAGATAGCATCAAAGGGGAAAGCAATCATATTGGGTGACTTTAATCTACCTGATGTGGATTGGATTACTCCTTCTGCACATCTGGAAAGAAGCAAAAGAATTGTGGATGCTCTCCAAGATGCATTATTTAGACAAATGGTGATGGAACCAACCAGGGAAAGCTCAACGCTGGATGTAGTGCTCACCAACGGTGATAGTGTGTCAAATGTCTGCGTGAGTGCCCCTGTGAGCAACAGCGACCATCACACGGTGTGGTTTGAAATAAAAGCCATGGCACAGGCCAATCATAGCAAGCTCAGAGTCCTAAACTTCAAATACACTAACTTCAATCAAATGGCAGAGTATGTAAAGGAGGAGATGACGGGGTGGGAAGAGATAAAGGAAGTGGAATTGCAATGGGCTAAACTAAAGGAGGCATTGAAAGGAGCAACAGATAAATATGTAAGAAGAGTAAATAAAAGCAAGAGGAGAAGGAAACCTATTTGGTTTTCCAAAGAGGTGGCTGCTCATATAAAGGCAAAAACACACCTTTTGCAAAATTCAAAAGCTTGCAGACAGAAGAACACAGAAATGAATACAGGATCAAACTCAAAGAGACAAAACGAGAAATAAGGATAGCAAAATCAAAGGCAGAGGAAAAGATGGCTAAAGATGTTAAGGGTGGCAACAAAAATTTCTTCAGGTATATTCGGGAAAGGAAAAAGATCAGAGTTGGCATTGCAGGACTCAGAAGTGCTGGGAAAGGACTCGTGGAAAGTGACACTGAAAAAGCAAAATTGCTAAACAATTACTTCTGCTCTGTGTTTACTAAAGAAGATCCTGGGGATGGACCAGCTGTGACTCCCAAATATAAAAATGGGAATGAAGTAGATACCACACCATTCACAGCAGAAGAGGTGTTAGAACAACTTGCTAAACTGAAAGTGGACAAAGCCATGGGACCGGATGGGATACATCCCAGGATACTGAAAGAGCTCAGAGAGGTTCTTGCAGGACCGTTAAAGGATGTCTTCAACAGATCCTTGGAAACAGGAGAGGTTCCTCAGGACTGGAGAATGGCTGATGTCGTACCTCTACACAAAAGTGGTGACAGGGAAGAAGTGTCAAACTACAGACCCGTGAGCCTTACCTCGGTGGCAGGAAAAGTAATGGAGGCGCTCCTGAAAGAGCGAATAGTGAACTTTCTGAAAACCAACAGCTTGCAAGACCCGAGGCAACATGGTTTTACCGAAGGACGATCTTGCCAGACAAATCTGATCGAGTTCTTTGACTGCGTGACGAGGGAACTAGATCAGGGGCATGCAATGGATGTCATCTACCTGGATTTCAGCAAAGCCTTTGATACTGTTCCTCATAGGAGGCTTATCAACAAACTCAGTAGCTTGGGGATGGGTCCCAAGATGGTAAACTGGATTAGAAATTGGCTGACTGACAGACGACAGAAGGTGATTGTACATGGAGCTCACTCGGATGAGAGGAAGGTGATTAGCGGGGTGCCCCAGGGTTCGGTCCTGGGCCCGGCACTGTTCAATGTATTTGTGAGTGATATTGCTGAAGGACTGAATGGAAAAGTCTGTCTTTTTGCAGACGACACAAAAATTTGCAACAGAGTGGACTCCCCTGAGGGAGTGGTTAACATGAAGAAAGATCTACAAAAGCTGGAAGACTGGTCTAAAGCTTGGCAACTACGATTTAATGCAACAAAGTGCAGTGTCATGCACTTGGGTAGCAGAAATCCAATAGAAATGTACAAGATAGGGGGAGAAAGGTTGGTATGCACAGTTCAGGAAAAAGACCTTGGTGTGATTATCTCTGCTGATCTCAAGGTGGCAAAACAGTGCGACAAGGCGGTGGCAAAAGCCAGGAGGATGTTGGGCTGCATACAAAGAGGGATTACCAGCAGAAAAGAAGAGGTACTTATGCCACTGTATAGGTCACTGGTGAGGCCTCACTTGGAATACTGCGTTCAGTTTTGGAGACCATATCTTGCAAAGGATGTAAAAAGACTGGAGACTGTTCAGAGGAAGGCGACCAAAATGATTTGGAGCCTGCGTCAGAAGCCTTATGAGAAGAGACTTGAAGACCTAAATATGTATACCTTGGAGGAAAGGAGGCACAGGGGAGATATGATTCAGACCTTTAAATACTTAAAGAGAAATGATGAACAAACAAACCTCTTCCAAAGACGGGGAACCTGTAAAACTAGAGGGCATAACATGAAACTGCAAGGGGGTAAACTGAAAGGCAATGTCAGGAAATATTTTTTCACTGAAAGGGTGGTGGATGCTTGGAATGCCCTCCCGATGGAAGTGGTAGGGGCGAACACGGTGACGGAATTTAAGAAGGCATGGGACAAACACAGAGGATCCCTTTACAGAAATAGGAAAAAAAACAAAATAAACGGTACCATCTAACTTTCGAACCATATAACGTCTTAGGGGTGTCCTATATGGAGTGGTGGGTTTACCCCTGAACAAGGATATGGAGAGGGGTGGCCTGCGCGGAGCGACAGGTGCACCTACTCTTGCCATCTCGCTGGGCAGACTGGATGGACCATGCTGGTCTTTATCTGCCGTCAACTACTATGTTACTATGTTACTATGTTACTATCTGAAGTCAAGAAAGCACAGGACAAATACAGAAAATCTCCCAAAGGAAAAAAAGGATTATAGCAGCAAGGTTGGGCCATCCACTAGGCAAGTGGCAAACCCTGGTGGGTGGAAGCCCTAGATAGTCTCGATGTGCTGCCTCCACCGCATTACATGCCATTGCCACACCGCTTCCAAAATTCAGCTGTCACCTGGAGTTGATGGGCGGCAAAGAGAACACCTCCTTAAAGCCACAATAGGCTTTAAAGTGTGAATGTGTGCACACTTATGACCTGCCACTCCTGCCCCTTCTGACAGAAGCATCAGAGGGGGTAGGAGCATCAGGCCATGAGTGCGCACATGCACTTTAAGGCCTGATGCAGCTTTAAAGAGGTGATCGCTGTGCTGCCTATCAACCCCAGGTGATCGCTGTGCTGCCTAACAACCCCAGGTGATCGCTGTGCTGCCTAACAACCCCAGGTGATCGCTGTGCTGCCTATCAATCCCAGGTGATCGCTGTGCTACCTATCAACCCCAGGTGATCGCTGTGCTGCCTAACAACCCCATGTGATCGCTGTGCTGCCTATCAACCCCAGGTGAGAGGCTGAATGGTGTGGGCAGTGCAGATGTGAGGGGTGCAGTAGGGGAAGCACATCAGGCCTGCCTAGGGTGGCAAGAACCCTTGGACCACCCCTGTATAGTCGATATGGGAGGGTAGACTGAATAGGCCACATGGTCTTTATATGCCAACATGTTTCTCTTTCTTGAATGTGATTTCCTTTTGCTTATATACAGTCCTGCAACTAAAGATGATCTATACTTCCCAGGCCTAGTTATGTTCCCTGTTTATTTTTGGGCTTTCTCTTTATTCGTTCTTTACCTCTTGTTGCATTAGATTTTGCTAAGAGCTTGGGGATAGCCAGCAACCATTCACTGTCCCTTCATTCCAATGTATATCCAATTCCTCATTGGCCAAAAGACAGTACTTACGAGATTCATTCATCCTTTACTTGTGATCTTTAATAGTTCTTGTTACATATTCTCTGCTCACCCAAACTATTTATTACTATTTATTTATTACAAATTCTTATATACCACGCTATTTAGTATCAGTGCGGTTTACATAGTAACAACATTTTGCATTAGAACAAGATCTTTTGCTTACATTGGAACAGGGATTGTAACTTGGAAGTAACAGGGTAACTATATACAGTTCAAACAAAGGAGCTTATAAATTATTTAAGTTATATTATATATTAGAGTCGTAATGTAGTCATGCTGATTGTGAATGTGCCTAATGGTGAGTTTCTTTTGTAAATCACTGGGGGTTATGTTGTTGGTACGTCAGATGCTGTGTGGGTGAGATGAGGTGTTGGATGTGAATGTATTAGGTTAGGGTGGGTAAAATAAAGGCAGAACAAGTGATGTTTAATAGCTTTTCTGAATTGTGAGAGGTCAGCAATTGATCTTATATGAGGTGGGAGATTGTTCTAGCACTTAGGAGCATATAATGTAAATGCTCTGTTTCTAGTTGTTTGGGTACATTTAGTGGACTCAGGTGGTATAGATAGCGTATTGCTAGTTGTTGACCTTCTTAGTCTGTTAGTAGGGGTACTGGTCAGGAGTGAAGAGAGGGATGTGGAAGATATCCAGTTAATTGCATTAAATGATAGGATTAACGCCTTGTAGGTGATTCTGCATTGTACTGGTAGCCAGTGTAGATCCATAAGTATGGGAGTTATGTGGTCTTTTCTGGAGATGCCGCAGAGAATGCGGGCTGCTGTGTTCATTGCCATCTGAAGAGGATTGAGAGTGCTCTTGGGGAGTCCATGCAGGATGATGTTGGCATAATCAAAGTGTGGCATCACGAGTGTCTGGAATATTGTTCTGAAGTCGTCTGGGGCTAGTAGAGGTCTTAGATGTCATAGTGTCCATATTTTGTTGTAAATGGATTTAGTGGTATTCTTTATATGCTCTTTGAAGTTGAGCTGCTGGTCTATTGTAATCCCTAGATATCGTATTTCAGACTTGCATAGGAGCTCGGCGTCACGAACTTTCAATGAAGCAGGAGGAGAGAAGTTTTTGTTCCTGGTTATGAAAAGGACTTCCGTTTTTTTAAAGTTTATGCGAAGATTTTGAGATAGGAGCCAATCAGTAATTGCATTGAAGCATTCAATAAGTGGAACAAGGTTTGGATGCTTGATTGTAATTGGAGCCAAAATCAGTACATCATCCGCATAGATCAGACTGGAGATGTTAAAAGAACGGATGATATCACAAATGGGTTGCATTTAAATGTTAAAGAGTAGAGCCAAAAGGGATGATCCTTGGGGTACTCCTTGTTGTTGATGGAATGGTTCCAATGTTGAGGAGCCTATCCATACTTGTTGCCAGCGGTTCATGAGATAAGATTTGGACCATTCCCAGGCAAGGCCATGAATTCCCTTTTCCTGGAGGAGGGAGAGGAGTTGTACATGGTTAACAGAATCAAATGCAGCTGCTATATCAAGAAATATGAGTACGAATCCATTCTCAATTTTGTCAATACCTCTGGACAATGTATTGATGAGTATAGTGAGTAGAGTCTCTACACCATGGGACTCACGGAATCCTTGCTGACAAGGATCAAGAGGGGCTGATATGTCAATGTGTTGTTGTAGTTGCATTTGAACCACCTTCTCTATAAGTTTGGCTAGATAGGGTATACTTGAAATTGGGCAGTATGAGTCTGTCTTTGCTGGGTCAAGTTTGTTGCTTTTCAGGAGAGGGCGTATGGAAGTTTGTTTCAGGGTTTCTGGGGATATTCCTGTTGTGAAGGAGAGTTCCATGATGTAGACTAGAGTTGAGCTGAGTTCTACACGCATTGATCTGATCCAATGGGCAGGACAAGGATCATTCGGCGCCGTAGTGGTGTTGATGGTGGCAATAAGGTCAGCAATATACTTCTCTGTCGGAGAGGTGAATTTTGTCAATGGTTGATGTATCTGGGGGAAGGAGCAGGGTGTGGAGCTTTGTGTAAAATTTGTTTTTATGATTTTAGATTGTAGGTACTCGGCGAAGGATTGGGGTTGGATAGAAACTGTTTGATTGGAGGAAGGTGTCTTAGTTAAAGCTTTAGCAATGCTAAAGAGGTCACGTGCTTTATTTAACGATAGAAGGAGGGTATCCGTGTGGTGCTCTCATTTTTTTGTAAATTTTCTCACGGTGTTGCTTTAGGGTGTTCTCATAAGTTGATTTGTCAGATGTGGATCGAGATTTGCGCCATTTTCTTTCTTGCCTTCTTAGAAGCTGAAGCGATGCACGTAATTCAGTAGAGAACCAAGGGGCTGGTTTTCTGTTTCGTGGTTGTTTGTTGGATGCTGGTGATTTTTTAGATGAAGGTAGCTGTGAGCAAGAGATAAGGGTGGAGTTCCATCTATGGATCATTTCATCAAGGTTCTGCGCTGGTTGACGGAGTGCTGGAAGAGTGCTGCTGAGGAAGTCATCTCTGTCCAGGGATTTGAAGCGAGTTTTTGATCCTGAAGAGGTTGAGTCTGCTTGGTTGGTTGGCGTTTGGGTATGTTGGTATGGGATTTGGAAGGAGATTACATTGTGGTCTGACCATGGAACCGGAGTGGATGATAGGATGATATTCTTGATTAATTCTGACTGAGGGGCAAAGACGAGGTCAAAGGCATTTCCCTTGAGGTGTGTTGGAGAGTTCATCAGCTGGGTATAACCAGGGTTCTTCATAGTATCGAGGAATGCATCAGAGTAGGTAGGTTGCAATGAGGCGAGCTTAAAATCTCCAATCAGCCAATTAGGTTTACTTGGGCTTCCAGGGTTACAGGCAAGGTCTATAATGTTGGATAGATCTTCTGGAGGTGAAGAAAGAGATCTGTAAATGAGATTTATGTTGATATATTTGTTAGCAATAGATAATGTGTCCATGTGCAGGATACTCATTGAGGCTAGCGATTGGAGCTGGAGATTACTTTTTGAAAGGATGAGGACTCCTCCTCCTTTCCGTTGCTTCTATGACAAGCGTGCATCACATAGCCGTGGGGGATGAGTTGATTTATGATGACGGTATCTGTGTCTGATAGCCAGGTTTCTGTGACCATGAGGATATCAAGGTTCTGAGTGGTGATTAGGTCAGCGATGGCTGGCCATTTTTTTCGAATTGATCATGAGTTGATGAGAGCACATTTTAGGTTGTCCTGTAAAAGAGTGTTTTTAGGCTCTGGACTAAAGGAGTTATTAATGGAAATATATAGTAAGTGTGAATGCCTGATATGATGTGTATGTGGTTGTGTGTGGTGGGAACTGCTACTCTTTCCCCTTCCCAGACTATGCAGGATAGGGATATAGTTATGGGTGGGTGATAAAGCTGAAGTATTTTGAATGGTGTCAGCTAGGAGGTAAAAGCTAAATATAGCACATAAGGAGATGGCCATGTTAGGGTGACAGTATAGTAACAACAGTATATTAAGTCAAATCGCAATGGTAAGTTACTGGCAACAGTAGAATAGAAAGCAGAGGGAAGGGCTAAATGGCCAATTTTCCCAATGGAGAAAGGTGAATAGTGGTGTACCCCAGGGATCTGTGCTGGGTCCGCTGCTTTTTGACATATTCATAAATGACCTGGAAAGTGGAATAACGAGTGAGGTTATCAAATTTGCAGATGACACAAAACTATTTAAAGTTGTTAAAACCCAGGAGGATTGTGGAAAATTGCAAGAGGATCTTGATAAATTGGAAGACTGGGCATCAAAATGGCAGATGAAATTTAATGTAGAGAAGTGCAAGGTTATGCACCTAGGGAAGAACAACCCAAACTATGGTTACACGATGCAAGGTTCCACATTAGGAACCACCACCCAGGAAAAAGATTTAGGCGTCATTGTGGATAACGTGTTAAAACCCTCGGCCCAGTGTGCAGCGGCGGCCAAGAGAGAAAATAGAATGCTAGGTATGATAAGGAAAGGAATGGAAAATAAAACAAAAGATATTATAATGCCTCTATATCGTTCCATGGTGAGACCGCACCTTGAATATTGTGTGCAATTCTGGTCGCCGTATCTTAAAAAGGATATAGCGATTTTAGAAAAGGTTCAGAGAAGAGCCACCAAAATTGTAAAGGGGATGGAAGGATACTCCTATGAAGAAAGGCTAAAAAGGTTGGGGCTCTTTAACCTGGAAAAGAGACGGCTGAGGGGAGATATGATAGAAGTCTATAAATTAATGAACGGAGTGGAACGGGTAAACATAGATCGATTGTTTACCTTATCAGAATATAGAAAGACTAGGGGACATGCAATAAAGCTATAGGGTAAACTATTTAAGACTAATAAAAGAAAATATTTTTTCACTCAACGTGTAATCAAACTCTGGAATTTGTTACCGGAGGATGTAGTAAAGGCTGTTAGTGTAGCTGGGTTTAAAAAAGGTTTGGACAAGTTCCTGGAGGAAAGGTCCATAAACCATTATTAAGAAGGGACCCAGGATATCAATGCTTGAACCAATACAAGCATTGTGGAACCTGTGTCCCTTGGGGAAACTGCTAGGTACGTATGACCTAGATTGGCCACTGTTGGAAACAGAATACTGGGCTTGATGGACCCTGGTCTGACCCAGTATGGCATATCTTATGTTCTTATGTTCTTATGACTGGCAATGATAAGGCTACTGGCAACAGTATAGTGATATAATATCAATGGTAAGTTACTGGCAACAGTACAATGGTGAATAGCACTGATAAGGCTACTGGCAACAGTATAGTGATATAATAGCAATGGTAAGTTATTGGCAACAGTACAATGGTGACTAGCACTGATAAGGCTACTGGCAACAGTATAGTGATATAATAGCAATGGTAAGTTACTGGCAACAGTACAATGGTGACTGGCAATGATAAGGCTACTGGCAACAGTATAGTGATTACGTAGCAATAGTAAGTGGTAGCTATACTTGCGAGGCTATACTTGCGACATGCAGCAGGGGAGAACAATTATCTGAAGAGAGATGTCGGTTCAGGTCTCTGTCGCCTGGTGTCTGTTTGCTGGCATTGGGCTGTCCGTGGGAGTATGGCTATGACTGTGCCGTTGGTGAGCGAGCTCAACCTCGGGGGAGCTCAAGCTGCTGAATGGTTGTGAGACAGTCCTGGAGTTACCGGTCAGTGAGCTGTGTGACTCGATGTGGGCCAACTGCCTAAGGGCCACGCCAAAGGGCCCTCTAGCGAGGCCCTCAGGCACGGGCCCGCCAGGCGCGGGCGCGTACGCTGGTGCTTCTTTTTTAAATGTGCTGATCTGCCCCGATTGGGCAGCGGGAGCCGATGGGACATCCGGCGAAGAGGCCCTTGGTCAGCGAGAGGCACACTCCCTCCTGGGAGCTGTGCAGGGCCGAAGAGGAGGATGTCAGAGCTGGCGCTTCTTTTATAAATGTGCTGATCTGCCCCAATTGGGAAGCGGGAGCCGATGGGGCGTCCGGCGAAGAGGCCCTTGGTAAGCGAGAGGCACACTCCCTCCTGGGAGCTGTGCAGGGCCGAAGAGGAGGATGTCGGAGTTGGTGCTTCTTTTTTAAATGTGCTGATCTGCCCCGATTGGGCAGCGGGAGCCGATGGGACGTCCGGCGAAGAGGCCCTTGGTCAGCGAGAGGCACACTCCCTCCTGGGAGCTGTAACATTGATTGTTGATCACCCCTCCTCTCCAAACTCTTGAAAATTCCGCTGCATTTGCTCTTTTTCTGTTGGCATCCATAGCAAAGAAAAAAAGTTTGTGTTCATTTTAAATGAACTTTTCCTGATTTTTGGACATTGTTTCATGTTTGTTTCATATATGTTCTTTGCATGCACATTGTATGTGGGCTAGAACTTTAAGGATCCCATTTACTAAAGGTGCTAACCAATATTCCTGCTAAGCTAAACTGAGTCCTCCACCGGCATTCCTGCCGGTAGAGGGAGGTGCAAAGCGGTTGCCCTTTGGTCACACAGCATTGGCAGGCCTTCAGGACCTGCCTATGCCACGCGATCCTAAGCATGATCGCTTTCACAATCTCTTTGCACCTCCCCCCACCAGCAGGAATGCCGGCGGAGGGGTCAGAGCAGCTTAGCGGGAGCATTGCTGCTAACCGCTTAATGCGTGTTTAGCATTCAGTAACTGGCAGCTGAGAACACTAACATGCATGCATGCCAGCTAGCAGCCACTAAAATGCATGTGAAATGGCTGTTACATGAAGAGGATAAGAATGGACAGGTTAGGGGAAGAATGTGGGCATGGAGAGGATATTACCACTAGCATGAGGACAACTGTCATGCAGTCAGTCGCAGTGCAGCAATTAGAGTGAGTGCATGCAACGATACCTCTATGGACATCTTTAGCTGCACCCACATTAAGCATGCCAAGTTGTTCTATTATGCAACTGTGCGCTAACTTGCTGGACATGTCCATGACAGGTGGAGCACAATGGTTGCAGATACTGCACGTTAGTATCGCAAAACATCATCAAAGGCTTTACTGAAATTTAAGTACACCACATCTAGTACTCTCCCTCGATCCAACTCTCTGGTCACCAAGTCAAAGAAATTAATTAGATTTGTCTTATAAGACCTGCCTCTAGTAAAACCGTGCTGCCTCAGATCTTGCAATCCATTAGACTCAAGAAATTTCATTATTCTCTATTTTAGCAGTGTTTCTATTAATTTACTCAACACAGAGGTCAGACTAACTGTCCTGTAGTTCCCAAACTCATCCTTACTTACACTTTTGCACCCTTCTCTAGTTCTCTGGGACCACTCCAGACTCTAAAAAAGAGAGAGTGTCAAGAGGCAAGAGAGTTGAAAAGAAACTGAAGTGGAGGGGGTGAGAGAATGACTTAAAAATATATACGCCATCTATGAAGAAGAGAGAAACACACAAAGAAGGGGATACAAATTCTAAAGATTTAAAGTCCCATTTTGCAAGGAGCAGGAATTGGGGCACCAAGGATTGACACTCACAATTACCACAGTAGTTTAGGAAAGGTTCTGCAAACCTGAAGCCTTTTATAAAATAGGTAAATGGGCATCTGCAAATGCACATGGTTTTGCCAGCATGTATGGAAGGAGCAGCAAGTTTATTTATTTATTTATTAGTGATTTTTATGTACCTCTGTATCTGTAAGTCACAGCAGTGTACAGGTAACAAATAGTTTACATTGAACGTAAGTACAAAGAACGTAAGCAAAAGCAGTCAAGAGCATAATTCGCAAAAGTGGAACATGCACTGATGTTCATCACTTGGCACCTAAATTAGGCTCCTAAATGTAAACAAATGAATGGAAGGCCTAATTTAGGCACATAAATTTTAAGCTCCTAAATTAGGATCAATTTCAAGAGCCTAAATGTGCAGAAAAAGGGTGGCATCACTCGCCATCTTCGACTTATATGAGGCTATTTTAGAAGCCCTAGTCATGTTTTTGGACATCCGAAAATAGGCATAGAGACGTCCATAACACAGATATGTCCCTAGAGCCATTTTAGAAGCTGGTTCTGTGGACGTCCCCAACATGTGGATGTCCAAGTCAGAACAGGGACATGGTGTAGGCGTGGCAGGGGACTTCAGAACTTGGATGTCTGAACACAATCTCAGAAATGTCCTAGATGTCCCGAGCTGCATACAAGTTTATACTTGCTCCAGATATGCACAGGCATCAAAAAAGTGCTCTTTTGATTAGGCAAACATCCGAAGGGTGTAGAGAAGCAGGTACATTCATAGCCCCTTTATTTTACAAGAAGAGAACGAACACTGATGGAGAATGAGGACTCATGTTTATGCTTTGCCACACCATCAGATGCTCCTTTCTGCTAGCTTGCCTAAGATGGATGTTGCCACGCCACACTTTCCTAAGGGGACTTCACGTCGGGGATGTCTATGTGGCTAAATTGGGCAGAGACATAGACATCCCTGTTTTTGGCACATTCTGCCCCAGATATCCTCAATTTGACTTGGACATTCTTTCCACAACGCCACTCTACATTTCATTTCATATATTATATCTGTAGCCTATCATCCCAGACCTAAGAGGTTTACAGCAATACTTTGCATAGGTTCTGATAGATTTATGATCCTAAGTTTGAGAGTTATGCTCCTAAATCGTCCTCTTGGAAAAGTTACTAGAGCTGAGTGCCTACATTTTATTTAAAATTTCACTAAACTCCTAAATTTAGGAGCATAAAGAGTGGGTGGTGATGGGGATGGATTTTAGGTAGGGGAAAAATTAGCTTTGCAATAATTTTCATCACTTAGCCACCTAAATTAGGCTCATAAACCTAGACAAATGAATGGCAGGCCAAATTTAGGTGCACACATTTTAAGCTCCTAAATTAGGATCAATTTTCAGTAGGAAATGGAGGCTCCTAAGTGTGGCTGAAACTAGGGCACACATTTTAGAGACTAAATTAGGAGCCTAAGTTTAGGAGCTCAGTGGTTTTTTGCATTTCAGGCCCATAATATTTAAAGTATTACATAAAAACAGCTGATTTTTGATACCTCCACATACACTGTGGCAATTATACGTATCAGAGCCATACTCCATATGCATATACCTTTAAGTGCAAACAATTAAGCTAAGCCCCAGAATGTGAATTTTTACATTTTAAAGGCTAAGAAAAATTATCTCATCAATCATTTATTTCAAACCCTGACTGAAACAAGTACTATGCACAGGAGGTAGAAATATTGATGGGGAATTTTTTTGGAACAATATGGGCCCAATTCAGAGACGCAGGTTGTGGGGCTGCATGTCCTGGTGGGACGTTCAAACCCACAAGCCATCCAGACCCTACTCCCCCACTTGCTTTCCCCGCACGTCCTGAGCAGTAGGATACAGAGAGCAGGCAGGGGGTGGGAGGGGTGGGATCTTGGTGGAGTGGGGGCGGGCCGAGCTGGCAAGGCGTGCAGGGCTGATTCAGGTCACTGTGGAATAAGCAACATTCAAAGGTGGAATAAACAGCACTGACCCAGCGATCGGGCCCAGGGATCCCCCCCTCCCCCCGGGGGCCAGGGCCAGGTGTGGGGTGGTCACTGACACCCGATCCAGGCCCTGGCTGGCCAGCCATGGGTTGGGTGGCAGGGAAAAGGGGGGCCAAGCTGTGGCAGCCAGGGGAGCCTGCGGGGAGGATGTTCCCTCAGGCAGGCAGGGGAACACCGGGCCATCCTTGGACCTGATTCTGCATGCCAAAGGATTGTTTTGTTCCCACGGTACAGAATCGGGTCCTAATGGCCCCGTCCTGCTTGGAGATGCCCGAATGGCCCAGATGTGCCCCTCTCGGAATCAGGCTCCACATGTATTCCCTTTGACCCATCCAAAATATGGTCTGTTTAAATTTGTGCTTGCAAATAGTAGCGTTCTTTATTAGCCATTCATACTTGTGTGCTATCTACATATTTAAATGTTGCCATTTACATAGTAACATACTAAATGATAGCAGATAAAGACAAGCATGGCCCATCTAGCCTGTCCAGTAGGGTGGTTGGGTTTGTAACTGTTTCTTCATGGAGGTTACCCCCTTTTAATTTTGTTTAGGGTTGTAATTTCTACTCCATGTTGGTTATCCCTGTCTATGCCTTTTTTTTTAAATTTAATTGTTATTAGCATTTATGTAATATACATCAAAGTATCCACATGAATGAAAAGAAAATGGCATCAAGCAAGCAAAAAGGAATCAAATACACAAGAAAAACAAAGCCATTAACAAGTTAGTCCACAAAAGAAAAAAGAAACATGGGGGCACCAGGAAAGTACATAATAATAATAGAACAACAATAATTGTGTCCTAAACTTTGGAAAAGAAAACAAATTCATAGCAGGCAAAGACTTATGCATCAGCCATACGAAACAACACTACAACGTCAGGCCTTTCCCTTGCCACCAGGAACTCCAGGAGCTGTTTGGGCTCAAAATAAAAAGGAAAACATTATCTTTATAGGTAATATAACAATGAGATGGAAACTTCAATACAAAAGTAGCCCTCAGGGAAAGGACCCTGTCTCTTTTCCCCAAGAATTCTTTCCTCCTTGACTGGGTGGCCTGAGACAAATCGGAGAAAATACGAACATTAGAGTCCAAAAATGGCTAACTGAAATTCCAGAAATATGACCAAAGAATTAAAGCTTTATCAGATTCCAGAGCCAGGGTAACAAGGAGAGTAGTTCTCTTAGCTATCACTTCTAAGGAGTTTTCAAGAAACCCTAAAGGTCCCCAGGCCCCGCAACAACATTCCCAGGACCATTACCCCAGTCAACAGTGCCTAATGACAAATACTGAGACCGGGTCAGGGGAGGAAGATGCTCCTATGAAATGTTAAGAACCTCACAGAAGTATTTCCTCACCATCTCTGACGGAGACAGAACAGCAGACTTAGGAAATTTAACAGCTTGAGATTATTTTTCTGAGCTTGATTTTCCAAGTATTCTGCCTTCCTAGCCAACAAAGTCCTGTCTTTGATCTGGGCAACCTCGGTCTCTCTGGCAACATCTGATAAGTTCAATTTAAGTTGAGAAAGTTCATTACTCACAGACCCCACTACTGCAGTTAGAGAAGAAGTCAAGGCTGCTATGGCATCCCATAGCACGGCTAGAGTTATTATCACAGGCTTCACCATACCCCAGACTCCTGGAAGCTGTGCTCCTCTAGGCCCTATCAAATGTTCACACACTTCAGGGAAAGATGATCTGGCTGCCGGTGCAGCAACTTTCTGTGAAGAGCCGAGAAGCAGTGCCGAAGATGCTGGTGTGTCCTCTTCATTTCCCTGCAATGGCGTGCTCATCGGCAGGCTGGAGGGAAGCACTACACCACGAGAGATCACACTTCACTTCTGGGTCACGGTGGGGGGTTTGCTGCTCTGGGGAAAGCCAAATCTCTGGTGCACTCATCCTGTGAAGCCGCCAAAGATGCCGCTCTCATTCTGGCTGCCACAAAACCACATGTCCAAAGTCCTCTGACCACCTGAAAGGATAGGCTGTCCTATTTCCATTTCCTTTGACTCTTCTGGAGTTGAGTACAGAATTGGCGAGGGATGGATGTGGAGGATCAACGTGAAGCTGCAGAGCAAGATCTCCTACATGCTACCATATTGCTTCCCCCTGTCTTTGCCTTTATTTGACATGTGAACATCATTTAAATTTTGCTTTGAGCAGTATTGTCCTATACTTTGATTACATCCTCTTCCTATATAGGGATCCTCTGAATTTATTCCGTGCCTTTTTGAATTCTATCATAGTTTTTGTCCCTACCACTTCCATTGGGAGGATATTCCATGCATCTACACCCTTACTGTAAAAAAATATTTCCAGATGATGCTTTTAAGTTTACCTCCTTGCAGCTTCCTTGCATGTCTTATCATTCTATAGCTTCTCTGTCATTAGAAGAGGATCATATGCTTATTTATGTCTTTCAAGTATTTAACACTAGGAGCCCCAAAGTGTGTCAATTGACGCAAATGCATCTTCGAAGTAGTATACCAGTGCAACTGCTAGAACCAAGTCAGTTATGTTTCATGACTTTGTTAGCGAGGTCAAGATGTTCAAATATGTGCATCGAAAAATTAATGACAGATGCACCACCTAGCAGGAAAATGAGTTTATACCTAGAAGCCCCAAAGTACATCAATTGACGCAAATGCATCTTTAAAGTTGTATACCAGCGCCGCTGCTAGAACCATGTCACTTATGTTCCATGATTTGTTAGTGAGGTCAAGATGTTCAAATATGTGCATCAAAAATTAATGACAGATGTGCCAACTAGCGGGAAAATGACTATATACCTAGAAGCCCCAAAGTATGGCAATTGACTCAACCAAGAAAATTGAGTGGTTTTCACAAGTTTCATACAACGACTAACATAAGAACAGTGTTAACTAAATGCAAAGGTAACTGCAAATTCAAAAGTAACTGCAAAGTCCATGTCAGTTAACGAACGAACAGGATAAGCATTTACGCCTGCACAACCTGTAACATGTAGGTCAACGTTTGAATCTGATTTTGCACCAGCACATCTAGGCACTGCTGTCTTCTTATGAGGTATCAGCATTCTGTAAATAGAAGCGTAGAAAAAAAAATGAATAAAATGTCAGGGAGGAAGCTATATGATAAATGTTCTGGAGTGTCGGCCTGTTCTAGGGCGTGTTCTAAAGTCACGACATTGTACATAACTGTGTAGCAGAGTAAATTTTGGTTTTAAATCAATCACTGTTTACAGTTTTACTCTGACATTACAAAACAATAAACACATGATGACATCATGTGATGACATCACATACTGCACGTATTTAAGAAAATAAGAACATAAGATATGCCATTCTGGGTCAGACCAAGGTCCATCAAACCCAGTATCCTGTTTCCAACAGTGGCCAATCTAGGTCATATGTACCTAGCAGTTTCCCCAACAAATAAGTAACTTCAAATTAATTCACATCTGCATTTCATGCTAAACACAGTCGTCGTGATAATGCGTCAATTGACACACTTTGGGGTTTCTAGGTAAAATGCCTTTTGGGGCTTCTAGTGTTAAACATCTGTATAATATCTCTCTTGTCCCTTCTCTTCTCTAGGGTATACACATTCAGGTCCTAAAATTTCTTCTCTGATTGGGTTAAAAACTGGTTGAGTGGGAGGCAACAAAGGGTATAGGTAAATGGAGCTGACTCTGATGAGAAGGAGGTTACCAGTGGTGTGCCCCAGGGATCTGTCCTTGGTCTGATTCTTTTTAACATCTTTGTTAGTGATATAGCAGAAGGGCTGTTGGATAAGGTTTGCCTCTTTGCGAATGATACCAAAATATGCAATAGAGTAGACACCCAGGAAGGTGTAGGCAACATGAGGAGGGATCTCGAATTTGGCAGCTGAGTATTAATGTTAAAAAATGCAAGGTCATGCATTTGGACTGCAGCAAACCAAGGGAGCAGTATAATATAGGGGGGATGAAGTACTTTTGTCCACTAAACAAAAGTACCTAGGTGTGATTGTCCACTAAACAAAAGTACCTAGGTGTGAAGTACTTTTGTCCACTAAACAAAAGTACCTAGGTGTGGGACCTAGGTGTGATTGTGTCTGATGATTTTAAAGTAGCTAAACAGGTAGAAAAAGTGACAGCAAAAGCTAGAAGGATGCTTGGATGCATAGGGAGAGGAATGGCCAACAGAAGAAAGGAGGTGATAGTGTCTCTGTATAAGTCTTTAGTGCGACCTCATTTGGAGTATTGTATGCAATTCTGGAGACCACACTTTCAAAAGGATATAAACAGGCTGGAATCAGTACAGAGGTTGGCTACTAAAATGGTTAGTGGTCTTCATTATAAAGCATATGAGGACAGACTTAAGGATCTTAATATGTACACCTTAGAGGAAAGGCAGGATAGAGGTGATATGATTGAGATGTTTAAATACTTCCGTGGCATAAATGCGCAGGAGGAGAGCCTCTTTCGATTGAAAGCAAGCTCTGCTACGAGGGAACATGGAATGAGGGTGAAAGGGGATAGAGTCAGGAGTGATATGCAGAAATATTTCTTTATGGAAAGAGTGGTAGATCCGTGGAATAGTCTCCCAGTGGAGGTGGTAGAGATGAGGACAGTATCTGAATTCAATGAAGCATGGGACAAACACAGAGGATCTCTAAAGGAATAGGGGGACTGTTGTAGTGGTTGATATGGAAGGGCAAAATAGATAGGCCATGTGGTCTTTTTCTATCATCATGTTTCTATATTTTATATGTTTTCCAGCATATGAGGATCCCATATTATTTTGGTCACTTTCCTCTGAAACACTTTTCTTAGTGAGATAAGGTCTCCAAAACTGATCAGTTATCCGAGTGAGGCTTCAATAATGACTTGTACAGGGGGATTATCATCTTTACCTTTCTGCTACTTATGCTCTTCTCTGTGCAGATGAGCATCCTTATGGCTTTGGCCACTGCCTGTCACATGGATCTTACTGGGGTCTCCATAGGGTCTAATGGGGAGCAGGAACAATCCCCGGTCACTCCTGTTCTATCAGGCACTGGGCTCAAAATATTTCTGGTTGACCCCTAGTGGGGGATCAAGTTGTCAAATAAGGGAAAAAGTGGCTTCTTCAAATTTGATTTCTATTAGTCTTCACCTTTTTTCCCTAGAAATAATTGAACCAGCCTCACACCAGTTGAAAACCAGTCAATGACAGGTTCAAGCACAATGTTCCAGTCTCTTCTAATTATCACTCTCTCAGAACATCAAGAAATTTCTAAAAGAAGACTTGATGGTTTGTACGAGGGCCATAAATATTAACAAAGGTGATATTAAATGAATACAGAGAGCATTTCCAAATAAAAATATGGCTTTCATGATCAGAATAAGATCTCAAAGCACGCAAAGGTAAGGCTTTGTGTACCAGAATGTGCACACCTCGATTCTTCAAATTCTGCAAGCATACCTGATTTTCCCAACCTAGTCCCTCTGAAGCTTCTACTATTTTATTTATTAAAAAGGATGCTTGGGTGCATACGGAGAGGAATGGCTAGCAGAAAAAAGGAGGTGATAATGCCTCTGTATAAGTCTTTGGTGCGACCTCATTTGGAGTATAGTGTGCAATTCTGGAGACCGCACCTTCAAAAGGATGTGAACAGGATGGAGTCGGTGCAGAGGGTGGTTACTAAAATGATTAGTGGTCTTCATTATAAAGCATATGAGGACAGACTTAAGGATCTTAATATGTACACCTTAGAGGAAAGGCAGAATAGAGATGATATGATTGAGATTTTTAAATACCTCCATGGCATAAATGTTCAGGGAGAGAGCCTCTTTCAATTGAAAGCAAGTTCTGCTATGAGGGGACATGGGATGAGGGTGAAGGGAGATAGATTCGGGAGTGATATGCGGGAATATTTCTTTACGGAAAGAGTAGTGGATCCCTGAAATAGTCTCCCAGTGGAGGTGGTAGAGATGAGGACAGTAACTGAATTCAAAAAAGCATGGGACAAACACAGAGGATCTCTAAAGGTAAATAGGGGACTGTTCTAGTTGCTGATATGGAAAGACAGACAAATATATCCATGTGGTCTTTTTCTGTCATCATATTTCTATGATTTAGATACTACAATTTCTGTAAAAGAAATCATTCAATGCAGATTACAAGGTTCCTCATTAGTCAAGTGTGTCTTTTGAAAAAGAGCAATATGGGGCCAATATTCAGTGGCAGCGGCCAGTGCTGTAAAAGCAGCTGTCTGTCATTGTTTTAACTAAGATAAAAATATTCAATGCCAGGGTCATATCTGGCCATTGGCATTGAATATCCAGGTTGATTGGATAGCAACTTAGTTTTAACTGGGCAGCAGCAACAATCAGTCATTGTTTGGTTAGCTAAAGTGGCTAAAGTTAGGCCAAGATTTAGAGTTCCTTATTTTAGCAGATTTAAGTTAACTGGCCAGCTTTTAGCATCAGGGTATTTAGTAGGGTTAGGAGGAGATATTCGGTGGCACAAAATAACTATGTGCCACTGATTATCCCACTCACTATGATTAACATGGTAGTAGGTCTATGAACCACATTAGTTGCTTTGAATATGACCCCCCTATGGGGGTCATTCAGAACCGCATTTAGTGGGTCTGGACGTCAGACCTGCTAAATGCTGGGATGTCAATTCAGGCCACAGAGTTCCCCGCGTATACAGGCTAGATGTGCGGGGAGCTCTGTTGGTGGGTGGGAGAGGGTAGACTGAGGGAGGAGCGAGGGCGGGCCATAGGCATGATCCATCACCCGGACATACAGGGCCCATACCGATGGTGGCCCTGTACGTCCGAGTGAGGGAGGACAGCCGGGGAACTTATTCCATCATAGAAGTGGAATACGTTCCCCTGAAGATTGTGGTGACCATCGGGGGGACCTGGATCCAAGGTGAGGGGATGCAGTGGGTTCCCCACAGCCCGGCCCTGGCCACAGCAGTCCCGATCAGGGATGGGACTGTGGGGAAAGCAGTGTCTGGAGGGCAGCCGGGGATCACAGCTCCTGCATGGAGCCTTGGTGCCATGGCAATATGATGCAATGGCCCTGCAGCTCCATGCAGAAGCCTGGATGAGTTAGCCGGTAATATGCTGGATATCCAAGAGTCCAGAATCGGGGCCTGGCCTGCACTTCCAGGCTGGTTTCACCCAGTTCTGATCCCTCAGGGACATCTAGCACCCATGGGATCAGAATCGGGTGCAACTCCTGGCCATCCCGATTCTGAATGCCCGGATGGGCCAGGCACATGCAGCCCGGAACTGGCCTCTATGTGTCTTCTCTCTTGTCTGGAACTAAAAAGTCTGTTTGCACTTTATGTGCAAGGAACACCCTCTGACATTCATAGAGTCAATGAGCATTAGCAGCCAAAAAGCACGCCTGACAGATATGTAATTCCCTGACATCCCAACCAGGTACTTCTTTTCCCCTCTTCCTTTTCAATCCAATCCAAGAACAGCTATGCAAGATCTCTGCTGCATAGAAACTGGACGAGGAAACTTTTGCTTGTGCTAATTTTCCTTACACTTACCAACAAACATATTCAAAAGAAGAAACTCCAAGCTATTGACTCCATCTTTTAACCTCCTCAACAAAGAAGTCCATCCCACCAGCCCAACAAAAAGGATGCACATGATGGGGGGACCCTCAAATAAACTCCTGTGTTAAACCTCTCTAGGTGGAAGAACTCTTCGTGCCTGGTTACAGCGTATTTATAACCCCTACCCAGCTTCAATAGCCCACCATCATGAACCCCCCCCCCCAGGAATGCACCATTCAAACTTGTAACAGATACACAACACCTCACCTGATGCCCCCCATGAGATATCTCAGGTATCCAGCAGATCAGACTGGATTTTCAAAGCAAAAATATACACAATTTTCAATTTTGGAAATGACTCCAGGAAACCATGTGCTATTTTCAGCTACTCTTAGACTTGAGCACATTTCCATGGTTAATGTACCTACATATGCTGGAATTCTCAGAATTATACACTTCCATACTGCCCCCTCCCCCTTTTTGGATTACTCCTCCTTAGTTCAGGAAAACTTATATGCCTACAAGCTAACTGGCCCTTATATTGGGTGGTCAGTTTTCTAATAACCTGTTTCCACGGATAAAGCTTTATCCACAGAAATATTTTTGAAAATCACCTTCGTTATTGACAGTGCTGTATCACCAGAGGTAAACATTTGAATAGTGTATCTGCAAGGAAAGAAGGGATCTTCTGTACCTTCCAGAATAATCTGGCTTGTGTCTAGAGAAAGTAAATCATTTTACATATCTGCCACTTAAAATGACTTCAGACAATTCCTGCACCATATGGTCTACATCCATCAGAGGTACTCCACAAGTTTTTGAATTATTATAGAGGACAGAGGATGGAGGAGTCATTAAACTGCAAAGTTTTCTTAACCTGTGAAAGAATGATGGATTGTTTTGATTATTTAGCTTGCAGGCTGGTATTTGAAAATGTTGAGCAGCATTAACTTTGAAAGCTACCTGTAGGAGATAGTTGAAAGAGAGGGAAGGGAAATACAATGAACTCTTGTTTTTGGATTTGTGATGAAATTATGATCCACTTTTTATGAATTGATAAGGGTGGAACAGAAATATGCATAGGAGGCACATTCCAATGAGTGTGTGCAGGTCCCTGTGCATCTGATTGGAATCAGGACACAAAGAGGCAGACCCAATTCTGATCCCACAGGGGCTAGATGTGCCCTGCAGGATCAGAATAGGATCTGGGCCTGTATGTGCAGGCCAGGACCTGATTCAAATCTGCCTACATGTAGAGACCCCTGCTGGCTAACTCGGTCAGGCTCCTGAATGGAGCCGCAGTGCCATGGCAGCCCATTGCCATGGCACCATGGCTCCATTCAGGAGCCAAGATCCCTGGCCGCTGACCACAATCTTCCTTGCAGCCTGACCCCCGATCTGGTCTTCCATGGCCAAGGTCGGGCTGTGGGAAACCCCCTGCACTGCCTCACCTCTTTGCCATTGCCCGGGCCTGCCGTCCCCCATCTAGATCCGAGGCCCTGGATGTATAGGGCTAATTTCAGAATCAGTCCTGTACATCCAGGGCCTCGGACCGCCCACTGCCCACCGTCACCCCACCTCCGCAACGCCTCCTGCCCCCATTTAAGCCTCCCCATACAAACTCCTTGTTCATACAGGGAGGCTTTTGCTGGTGACGGAAGGAGGGCAAATAGCGATCCCCACTATTAATGGTACAGAATAGACCCCTTAATAAATAAATAAATAACATTTTTCACATTATGCAAGAAAAGCTTTGAAAGGCTCTCATTTAGGCACTGTTTTCTAAAGTGTGGCAAGATTCTTCAGTTACCACATAGCAAATGCCAAAATTAGTGCAAAGCAACTACAAAACCTCTATATACACTACTGGGGGCATTCCCAGCATATTTGGGAAAGCTGTTGTGCTAATCAGTGTACACTGTGAAACAGTTGCTAGCACAAATTAAATGAATGGCAGCTAACAAGCAATATATCCAAAAACGCCTTTAGTAAATACCATTAATCAATAATATTCCTCAAACAGACTTATCAGATTGTTTCTTAAACCTACCAACATTACATTACAAAACTTCAATAGGCATAAATGACCTCAGGATGGCCTCACCCCTACATGTGGCGGATCTAATCACCATAGGGTTAAAAGCAGACGCTCACATCACAGGTCACTTGCCTTCTTATTCTTTATATAATTTTTATTTATATTTTGCACAACTTCCAATCTTACTGATATTAATTGAAACACCCAACTTCCAAAAAAGTACTTTTAAGGATTCTCCAAAATATTAATAAAACCAAGTACTCAGTGAATAAAAAGTGTCTGTACTCCTGCATGGAACCGGAACACATGAATCATCAGTTTGTTTTCCTACAATGAAATAGAGAAATATAATTAAATATATTTACTATCACTTATCTGAATAAATCCATGGATTCAGCGCATGTCGGTAACCAAATGCCAATGTACACTACAGCTACTAAGACAAAATCGCTGCACAGCCAAAGGCATCCACCATTGCGGCAAGGAAGATCAATGCCCAACAAAAGTTTCTGTTTCACCATATAGGCTTCTTCATGGGTTCCTGATAATATAATTATTAAAGCTTTTATAGCAGTCGGAAACAAAAAGTGTCTGTGAACATTTCAAATACCAGGCAAAGAGAATGCCTTCCACTGCTATCGAATCAACGGCGTCTGATGCCAGATCCTTTTAAAGGAGCCTCCCGCTAATCAATTCGCTCACTGAAGCCGATGCAAGTCTTTGTACAAAACTTTATTCCCAACTCTACAAACCCATAACACATTACAAAAATTTTTGTTGACCCCAGCAGAGTCAACAAAAATCTTAGACTATACTCAAACACCCAAGCAAGAAGTCAAATACCTCGGACATACGTTCGACCAACAACTCTGCTTTCAACCCCACATCAAGAGAACAACCAAGACAGCCTACCAAAAATTAAGAACCGTACACAAATTCAAGCCACTATTCAGTGATAGCGACTTCAGAACAATATGCCAGGCCATAGTAACACCCATATTAGACTATTGTAACATAATTTACCAGAGCCTTCTGAAGAAAATGATACTCCTTTTCCAACTGGTGAAAAACACTGCAGCCCACAAAATTAGTGGAACAGCAAGGTATAGTCATATAACCCCCACACTACAGCAGCTACATCGGCTCCCAGTCACTACACATTACAAATACAAGACTTTAATAATAATCTTCAGGATAATCCACAACCTATCACCTCCTGTCCTTCAACCAATGATCATGGATTGTGTTTACAGTCTGTAGTGGTTAGGTTTATGCAAGGTGCTCATGGGATGGGTCCATAGTATTCCATAACGAGATAAGTTTTTATTGCTTTCCTTTAGTCTGATAAGTCCTTGATGGCTCTTATTGAGGTAGGTAGCTCATTCCATAGTGGTGAAGCATTTATGGAGAACATTCTTTTATGAGTTGTTTGCTTGGCTTTCATCTTGCTTGTAGGGATATCCAAAGTGTTGTTATTGGATGTTCTTCATGTTCTATTCTCTAGTGTCTTCATGATCATTGTTAGTTTTATGAACGTGTTTTGTTTTTTATGCTTTAATTTGAACGTTCACAAGAAGACCATAAGATAAGTGTGTAACCACAAATATGGAAGGTCCATTGGGTTGGAAAGAGATTTTTAGTTTTTCACATGATTGCATTATCGGACTTGCTAAGGAAAAGACCCCTTTCGCACATACCAACACAGAGCTCGATACCCAGGATATAGCCTCGTGGGAGGCACTACTGAAATTGCAAAAAAGAAAGGTTAGGTCTGAATTTATTTATTTATTTTATTTATTTATTTATTTAACATCTCTTATATACCGCGCTATTTATTATCAGTGCGGTTTACATTTAACCAAGATTACACAATTCGGTCAGAACTGGTTTGTGCTTACATTATAACAGGATATAAAACTTGGAACAATACAGGGTAACTATATACAGGGTAACTATATACATATTGACATAGAACATCTGTAAACCTTTAGACATAGAGCATAAGATTATGAATTGGCTGGTAATGTCATAAAACTATAGACGTAGCAGCTGTTACTCTAGCCCCATTTGTTTATGTAGTGTGTGGGGAGTCTGTGAGGGTCGGTGAGTGATTGTTCGGGGGCGGAATGGATGCTTGTGCGAAGTGTAGCAGGAAAATGTGGTGTTTGATTGCCTTCCGGAATTGAATGAGGTCTTTGATCGCTCTTATTTCAGGTGGGAGATCATTCCAGCATTTAGGGGCGTAGAAGGCGAAGGCTCTTCTTCTAGTTGATTGGGTGCACTTAATGGAGTCTTTAGGATTGATCAGGGTGTTGTCCGTTGTTGTCCTCCTAGTCCTATTTTTCGGGGTAGGAGTGATGAGATCCATGAGTGCCGTGGGGGCTAGATTGTTAATGATCTTGAATATTATGAGAAGAATTTTATGTTAGCCTGCAGTATATTGATAGCCAGTGGAGATCCTTAAGTATCGGGGTGATATGATCCGTTCTGGCGAGACCACAGAGGACGCGAGCTGCAGCGTTCATCACAAGTTGCAGTGGGTTGAGAGTGTTCTTGGGGAGACCATACAAGATTACGTTTGCATAATCAAAGTGTGGTAGGATGAGTGCCTGGAAGATGGTTCGGAAATCGTTGGGAGGTAGCATGGGTCTAAGATGCCTAAGGGGCATGTTTACTAAAACCCCGGTAAAGTGCGGGCCGCGGTAGAGTGCGGGTGCCATATAAGGAGTGGGCGGTTCATCCTGAAAAAGAAAAGCTGGAATTTAAATATGCGCTAAGGTGCACGGCGCCCTTGTACGCCCCGTACCTTAGCGCATCAGATGGCTGCGCGGAAGGCATATGTGGCACGCTGATGGGCAAGCAGAAGAGCAGAGCCACAGCACAATGGTTAAGACACTGACCAACAGTGCAGGGATCAGGGGTTCAATTCCCCACAGTGCCCAATGAAGACAGCTGGCTGAGGCAGTAATTTATGAGTCGCAGAAATACTGTGAGCTGATTTTGGTGGCATATTAATACTGGGCGGCCTAAGGCAGCGTGCTGATGTTTTTGGCGGCATATTAATACTGGGCGGCATAAGGTGGCGCACTGATGTCTATGGAGGCAGTATAATACTGGGCGGTATAAGTGGCGCGCTGATGTATAGGAAGAAGAGCAAAGCCAGAGCACAATGGTTAAGACACTGACCAACTGTGCAGGGATCAGGGATTCAATCCCCCACAGTGCCCAATGAAAGCAGCTGGCTGAGGCATTATTTTAGGAGGCAAATAAATGATGGGCGGCATAAGGTGGCGCGCCAATGTTTTAGGAGGCTTGTTAATATTGGGAGGCATAAGGCAGCGCACTGATGTGCAATCACAAGAACAGAACCACAGCACAATGGTTAAGACACCGAACAATGGTGCAGGAATCAAGGGTTCAAAGTGCCCAATGAACAAGGCTGGCTGAGACATGACATATTATGGGGCAGATTGCTTTAGGAGGCATTTTAGTCATATTTTAATTGCCACAACTAGCAAACGCACTCCCAAAGCGTGTTAACATCAGGTGCCCTATAAGGCACATTTTAAAGTGCACTGTCAGCCAAGGCACCCTAGAATGTTGCTTATAGGGCGCTTTAGAGGGTGCCGTATGAGGTACCGCAAGGTCAGTGTACTGGTTTTTATGGCAGCACTGTGCAGTTTAAGGAATGAAAAGCATACGTAGGTGCGCTGACAGGCAAGGAGGAGCAGCAGTGGAGCACAATGGTTATGGCACTGACTGCTGATACAGGGGTCATGGGTTTGCTCCCCAGTGTGCCTAATGCATAAGGCTAGCTGTGGCACCAGCTTTGCTTTGTACATATTTTGTCCTGCAGCACTTTATATTTATGTTATTAATTGCTGAAAGCAAACACGCCCTCACGTGCCGTAATTGAAGGTGCCGAATAAGGCACCCTATAAGGCACTCCAAAGGGCACATTATAAACTGCACTGTCCGCCACAGCACCCTAAAATGTCCCCTATAGGGAATGTATAGTGTACCTTATGTGTACGGGAACCATAAGGTGCCTTATAGGGCGCCCTATAAAGCACCCTCAGAGGCACCTTATGGGTACAGTACGCTGAGGGTGTTATTGCTGGCATCAAAATATGTACATTAAAAAAAGATAATGCATTGGACAACCCTATTAAATAACCCCACTGTGGGTTTGATCCCATGAATCTCTGGCTCTAGAGGTAGTGCAGTAACCATTGGGCTACAGCTGCTAGTAAGCCCCTGGCTGGCTGTAGAGAGCATGCACGTCACCACACAGACAGTCTGCTGTGGTCACCAGGATAGGGTTAGCCTACCCATACCCATGATGCACTGCACATGCAAATCAGCTGTCCACAGATTAACACAAGATGGGCAATGCACCCCCACAGCACCTCGGCCCAGTAGAGGGAAGTGACCATGTGCACCCACACACCACCTCGGCCTGGTAGGGGGTACTGACCGTGTGCTTTACTGGCACAGAGTAGCTACACACCGCCACATTGTGCGGGTACTGTGCTCACCCTGAGGGTGCAATGAGGCGCCCAGGACCAGGTACACAACACCCTCCATCACTGAAAGAGGCCATGCCAGAAGTCCAAAGCAGTGTTAATGTGTGAGATAGTTTTTGCACAAACACCTTGGATATCTCTGTCTGTTTCAGTCAGGTGTAGCCCCCAGGTGGGCCATGCACCACCACCACCACCACCACCCCCCCCCCCCCCCAGGGCCGAGGGTGGCAAACAGGGTCTTCCCATCAATAGATCCACATTCCACCTCCCTGCAAAGGTGGCAGTAGAGAGGACCATCAACCCCAGTCTTGCTGGGAAAGAGACACCCTACAGCGCAGTCAATGCAGCTCTGTACACATCCATAACACAATAGCAGACAGACATTAGCCTGGATATGCTAAGCTGCACCCTACCACTATCTGATATTCTCCTGCAGCAAGTCATCAGCCACTGCACCCCACAAGCTACTCCATCAAGACACATACCAGCTGCAAACAGTATGCTAGTTAGTCCACAGTGCATGTTCCCAATGGAGATGCATGCCCCCAGAACTGGGATGTCAGCATACACAGCAAGCAGTTAAATCAGTGACTGGGCCCCAAAAGGAAACCCATATCTATCACATGAGGGAAATACCACATAGCACTATGGGGGTGCCTAGCCATGCTGTGGTCACTGCACAGTCAGGATGAGAGTGATCTCTCAGCAGGACATACTGAGGTCACCCTGTCTGTGTAGGTGGTGGCCGGGCACTAATATGTCCCAGTCAGTGCCCTATGCCCTGTGCAGATGCACCCTGGCCAGGCCACACTGTCCGGCCTATACCCATGGTACCTTGCTCCTCATTATGCACATTGGCAGCCCAATACTGGCAACATTGCTGGCAGTGTGGGCTGTGGAAGGTGTTTGCAGCCACCACACACTGGATAGGCAGACAGCCACCCCCACACCTATGCCAGCATTGTGCTACTATAGAGGAGTCCAGCAGCCATACCCACCACACCAGTCCTGGGCACAGTACAGGCATGGATATGGTATGCACTACTGTTGGGGGTCACTCCCCAGGGTGGTAAACACTGTCAGAGACCAGACCTGCAGCGCACACCGCAGACATCACAATGATTGTTATGGTGGAGATCAATGAGCAACATGTGCTTAACGTAGGAATTGATATCTGCCAGTTATCATGGGCAACGTTTGGTAGTTGTGTCCCATATACCCAGGTGTAGGGTGGCATTGCTAAGGTATGCAACTGCTAGTATTGGGAGATACAGGCAGGGCCCAATGTCCTGCCTCTCCAGGAGGCATTGGCCAATGGGGCCTGTGGGTGTGTGTGTGGGTGTGTCTGGCCCTGTTGGCTGCTGCTTTACGGCAGAGTGTCCCAACTCCAGTCCTGGTGTTCCAACCACTGTTCGGATTTTCATGTTGTCCCTCATAAATATGCATGAGCTCCATCAGCATACCATGGGGGTGGTGCATAGATATGCAGCACAGGCATCTGTAGTAGAGGCAGCATGGATCCTGAATGGTGTGGCGACCTCCAGGACTGCATTTGGGAGTCTCTGCTCTAGGTAATGCGGCAGTTTATGGTGTCTGTGTTTGGTGTGGTAAAATATCGGCGTATGAACCATACGTATGTTCTCAGCAATAAAGGTTTGTCCGTACTATCACGGTTTAGTTGTAGGGAAAATATGTGGACTGGATTGGCAGTAGCCCCAGCTGGGCTTTGAACCTGTGACCTTCTGTTCCTACACACACTGTCTGTGTGCACTGCACCACCATGTTGTCACAGGTATGCTGTGTTCCCTGGGGAGTCCATGACTGTACATCTGACAGAGCCTGTCTTGCGGTGGATGGTGCCAGCCTGCACAGGCCTAGGTCACTGTCTGCTGTGGTTTGCGGCCACTGCCCCCTCCACCACCTGTACCCTTCCGCCAACATGCAGACATGTCCCTATCTGGGAAAAAGCATATGGCCTGATTGAGTTGTGGCACTCCAGGACTGAATTTGGGGGACTCAGCTGTAGGTAATGCCCATTGTTATGGGTTGTGTGCGGTGTAGGGTAAAATATAGGTGTTGGAACCATGCTTATGTTCTCTGCCAAACAGGTGTGTCTGTACTATCACTGTTTAGTGGTGGGTAAAACTATGGGGACTGGGTTGGCAGGAGCCCCAGCTGGGATTTGAGCCTGTGGCTCTCTGGTCCTACAGGCACTGGCTGTGTCTGCTGCACCACACTGTGGCCACAGAGACAGTGCAGTCTCTAGAGATAGGAAACCTGGCCGCATGAGTCAGACACCCTGCTCTGCACAATTTTACTGTGGGCTCGTTTACCTTGTATGGGGACAAAGGTGCAAATAAACCTCAGGAATGCCCTCCAAAAAAGGGGGAGAAACCAAAACCAAGCTGCGCAACTGTGATATCAATGGGCAACCTGAAAAACACTCCCAGGAAAGCTCCATTTAAATGCAGTGCTTTTGAAAGAGTCTACGGAGCGTAGACCCTTCCAAAAATCATTTCTTTTTTTTTTTAGCTTTCCTGGGAGTGTTTTCTATGGTTGCCCATTAATATCACTGTTGCCCAGCTGAATTATATTTAATTTGGAATTTGTTGTGGTCATTTTCAATTTCTATTTGCTATTTTGTTCTGTGCACATGTATCACACTGCTCACGTTTTGCAGGTTTCCCCGGTTTTGCTGTACATTGCTGACGGAAATGGTTTCTCTTCCCTTTAAATCGGCTCTAATGCGAGGTTTTCACTCGCGGTAATTTTTAGGTTGGTTTTCAGCCCCGCTCCTGTGCGGGGAGCCTCTCCACGCCCACTCTCCACCCATTGACCCCGTCCCCCCGCCCCTCGGGAGCCTTCCTCCACCCTCGCAATGCCTTTCCACGCCTCTATCGCACATCAGCGTGCCGCGCACTTTTGCGGGCGGCGCGCATGTGTACGGCCAGAGCGCACGCGTGTGAGGCACCAAAAACACACTATTAGCATGCGCTAAGGTACCTTAGCGCACGCTCAAGTGCGCCCCGCAAAATTGCGCGGTTTAGTAAACATACCCCTAAGTGTTCTGATTTTGTTGTATATAGTCCTGGTTGTATTTCGTATGTGCTCCTTAAAGTCTAAGTGCTGGTCCAGCGTAATCCCTAGGTAGCATATGGTGGGTTTACTTGGAAGCTCCGCATCATGTACCTTTAGGGAAGTTGGGGGGGTGAAAGTTTGTTCCTTGAAATGAATAGAACTTCGGTTTTCTTGACATTTATGCGGAGATTTTGAGTTAATGGCCAGTCAGTGATTGCGTTGAAGCAGCTGATAAGGTTGGAGAAGTCTGGGTGTTTGACCTTGAATGGCGTAAACAGCAGGACGTCATCTGCATAAATTATGGTAGAGATATTGTAGGCACGGATGATGTCGCATATTGGCTGCATGTAGATATTGAATAGCAGCGCAGATAAAGAGGAGCCTTGTGGGACCCCTTGTTGTTGGTGGAAAAGAGCAGATGTGGTGGACCCAACCCGTACGTGTTGCCAACGATCAGTTAGGTAAGACCTACACCATTCCCAGGCAAGGCCATGGATACCTTTCTCCTGTAGACGAGTGAGAAGTTGATTGTGATTGACAGAGTTGAAGGCGGCAGCGATATCAAGGAAAATAAGAGCAAAGCCATCTTCGACATTGTCTATTCCTCTATTCAAAGTATTGGTTAATGTGGTGAGCAGAGTATCTATTCCATGGGATTCTCTGAATCCATGTTGACAGGGGTCAAGAGGGGCCACTACATCAATGTCTTGCTGGATCTGTCTTTGGACCACCTTCTCAATTATTTTAGCTAACAAAGGTATGCTCGAGATTGGGCGGTAGGAGTCAGACTTCAGTGGGTCAAGTCTGTTATTCTTCAGGAGTGGTCTTATTGATGTTTGTTTGAGGAGTGAGGGGAATGATCCTGTTGCAAAGGATAGTCCAATGATGTTTGTTAGGATTGGACTGAGCTTGACGCGCAGGGTTCTAACCCAGTATGCTGGGCAGGGGTCATTTGGAGCTGTAGAAGTATTGATGATAGTGATGATTTCTTGGATGTTTTTCTCGGTTGGTGGAGTAAATTTTGTGATTGGTGGTTGTAAAGTGTGAGTAAGGCATGGTATGGATACTGAGGCTTTATCAGTCATGAGGGTCTTGGATTGGAGATAGTCAGCATATGTCTGAGGGGATATTGGGATGTGTTGGGTAGGAGCGGGTTCTTTAATTAGTGATTTTTCTAGGCTGAAAAGATCTCTAGGTTTGTTGAGTGATCGGAGTAAGAGCTTGGCATGGTATTTACTCATTCTGAGGTAAATTGTTTCACGGTGGAACTTCAGGTGTTCCAGATATGTTGACTTGTCGGCTTGGGAGTGGAAGCGTCTCCATTTCCTTTCATGCTTCCTGAGGGAGAGGAGGGATGTCCGAAGATCTGCTGTGAACCATGGAGCTGGATGTCTTTTATTTTTATTTTTACATCCTTTGGGGGTTGCTGAATTGTCCATGGCTGGAAGTTGTGCGAATGTATTCAGTGTGATGTTCCATTTGAAGATTGCATCATCCAGGTTAGGTGGCGATAGTTTGAGAGTAGGAAGAGCATATTTAGTGAACTCTTCTATATCAAGGGGTCTGAATTGGGAAATGTTTGTGGGTTCTTTTGTGGCATTATTGGGTGAAATCTGAGCTTGATGAGAGGGGATCTGGAACGTGATTAGCTTATGGTCAGACCAGGGGACAGGGATAATATCGATGTTAAAGTTGGACTTGTGGCTTGCGGCAGAGTGGGGAGCGAAGATTAGGTCTAGCAGGTTTCCTTTGAGGTGGGTGGGGGCATTCACTAGTTGTTCAAACCCAAGAGATTACATCGATTATCTCTTATTGAGTACATTAGTACATTAGTAGGCAACAGATCCCAAGAGGATTAAGGATATATAAGGAACCAAGAATGCCTGCAATGGAAACAGATTTTATTGATAAATGGAACAAAATTCTAAATAAATGTTCTTTGGACCTTATGGTCCTTATAGTGGACTCAACAAAGAAGGATATTGAGAAATTATCAGAAGAGGTGGTGACAATCCAGGATAGCTTAAAATCAAAAGAGACGGAAGATATGTACTCTAAAAAGATGGAGGATTTGAACAAACAGATTTCAACATTACAACAAGAAGTGATGTTGAAAAAGTCAAAGAAATTAAAAAGGGATAAAACAGATTATACTATGGGGTATGTATACCCCTGGATGAACACTAAACGAAAACAGAATAAGACTAGAAAGCAAGTAACTTTCAATGACACTTCAGATGAAAATATCTATACTGATTCAAGCATGTCCTCAAAGGAGGGTAATTTTTTAGACGACACAAGAGGACAAAAGGAAGAAGAAAAAAGAGGGGGAAGGGGGGAAGTCCCGCGATCGCCTGAATCAGAAGAAGAAATAGAGACAGAAGAGGAACCGAGGTTTAACACTGACTTAGTAGTAAATATATCTGGTATGGAATTATCCCAAGAATCTTTGAATGTGTTGAATAAAGGATTGTCTTTCGTGCCTGGAACAAGTTTTGACTCCTTTCAATTCCGTGTTGACTTTGAAAGTTTGATACGAAAATTGATCTTATAGAGCTATTTTTCTTTACATGATTTTAGTAGGAGGGATCAACATGAATGTGCTGAAGGCAGTCAAGAAGTAGGACAAATTCGATTGCCTCTAAAATCGACATGGTCTCCCCCTGTTCCACCGCACCCTGCGATAGAAATTTTTAAGGAATTGGTATTAAAGGATGTAGATGAGTTAGCACAGAATAAAAATCTAAACTATACTGCCTTGACTAGATCAGAAAACCAAGCCCTGAAACAATTGAAACAAAGGACTGATATAGTTATCAGAAGAGTGGATAAAGGGGGAGCAGTAGTGGTGTTAAACCGTGAAGATTACATGTCAGAAGCATTAAAACAACTACAAGATCGTACCACCTATAAAGAATTGAAGGAAGATCCAAAACTATCATTACAAATGGAGATTAAAAAAATCACTTGACGGCTTTACAAAATAAACTAATATCACTGAAAGAATTTCAATACTTGAATGTGACTTCTCCAGTAACAGCAAAGTTCTATCTAGTACCTAAGATCCACAAAAATTTACAGAAGCCCCCAGGTAGACCAATTGTTTCAACAAGAGGCAGTATACTAGAGCCACTGTCGACATTCCTAGACTCTTATTTACACCCTCTTTTGCCTAGGATTCCATCTTACATAAAATATACCACTCATTTTTTGAATAGAAGGAATCTGATGAATGGGCTGGACAGTGTAACACCCTGTTAGTCACTATGGACGTGACGTCCCTTTACACAAATATTCCTCAGACAGCAGCACTCGAAGTAGTGGAACATACACTACTTCAACGAGGAGATCTGTCTGATATGCAAATTGTTTTTTTGGTGGAGCTGGCACGGCTAGCCATATATTACAACTATTTTGTTTTTGAAGGGAGTCTGTTCCAGCAAGTGTCTGGTGTGGCTATGGGGGGCGACGTGCGCTCCCTCCATAGCAAACTTCTATATGGGAGAGTTTGAGGGGCGTTGGTTGGCCCTCTCCCCTTATGCCTCTAATATTATCTTATGGAAACAATATATAGATGACGTTTTTCTGCTGTGGGAAGGCTCAGAAGAGGTACTGATAGCCTTCCTACAGTGGATAAATCAGCTTGATAGTAATATACAATTTACTCATACATATCATAGAGACACACTTACATACTTAGATGTAAGAATAAGCAGAGGGAGGGGTGAGTGGATAACATCAGTATACAAGAAAAACACGGATAGGAATACATTCCTACACTTTAGTAGCACACACCCTCGACAGTTAAAGGAGAGTCTCCCATTTTCACAATTTTTACGGTTTAGGAGAAATTGTTCTGATAACAATGAGTTCAAATGTTTGTCTAACCAATTATCAAATAGTTTTATAGAGAGAGGATATCCTAAAAAGATAGTGAAACGTGCATATTTTAGGGCCTTATATAACCATACAAGTTCCTTGCTTATGATTAGATCTCGAAATGAAAATGACATTGCGGATTCAGATAAGTGAATTTAATAACTAGATTCTCCCCTTTCAGTTCAGGGATCCAACGTGTTCTGCGTAAGCATAAGAATTTTTTGACAGCAGTACCTGGTTTGGGAGGCAAAAGGATACGGTGTGTGTGGCAGTGGGACCGCAATCTAAAAGAAAGGCTTAGCTCAGCGACATTAACTCCCATGATTACTCCTATACAAGGGAAAGGACATAATAAGTGTGTAGAGTGTGACATATGTGACGTCACTATAGAAACATCTAAATTTACTTATCATGAATCAGAATATTTTTTGAATTCACACACTACGTGTAACTCTTCAAGTGTGGTGTATTTATTTTATTTATTTATTTAACAATCATTTATAGACCGCATCTTCCAGAGATCAGTTGCGGTTTACAATAAAACAACAATCAACAAAGCAGAAGCTTGGTTTTACATTGAACATCTTGTAACAGTAAACATCTTGTAGCAGTAAACAAATATTAGCTAACAGCATATGTTAATACATGTCAAAACAAAAACAGACATTATAAACTATATACATTTACAAGTTTGGGAGCACTTTGAAATTGAATCACGGTCTATGTCATACAATGCCCTTGTGGGTTGATCTACGTGGGCAAGATGCTTCGCCCCTTCAGAACACGCATGCGAGAACATAGGAGTCGGTTAAGATGTAGAGTGAAGGAAGCCCCGATAGTTCAACACTGTCTAACGAAAGGTCACACCTTTGAGCAGTTAAGTTGTGTTTGTATAGACAAAGTGGCTGAAGGAGCACTAGGTAAATCGCAGGATCAAACCCTCATAATTAAGGAACAGAGATGGATCTACAGATTGAAATCTGTGATACCTATGGGTCTTAACGCCACTATAGAATGGGCAGCCTGCATATAAAATCTATAACATAAATTTCATACCATAGATAGAAATTGCAAGACGGGAAGGGAACATATAACTACGGTAGTTTATAGTGCGATATTATTGATAATTATAAGAAAGGAGATAAACGGCTATATTCTGAATGTTTGTGATTCCATTGATAGGGAAAGATGACTGAATTCCGTATTTGAACCAATAGTGGTTATTGATAGAACTCATGGAGTACGAATGGGATGATCGATTGAGTCCCCTACTCATAGGAGTCCATTAAAAAGAACAGGATAGAAGAGAGCTCTTGTTTAAAATCATTGATACTTTTTCAATAACATTCAATTAAAAGGGAGTAGAGCAGCGGTACATCCAATCAGGACGTGGCGATGGGCCTTTAAAAGCACTGTCCAGGCATGCACCTCGCATGCGTGGCATTTATTCTAAAAGTGGAAGATGAGAAGTGTTACTGATTGAAGTCCGTTTAAATTATAGAGTAAGTTGGACGTGGGCAGCATCATTGCAGTATTTCGGTAGGTGTTTTTATTCACTTTATATATATGTATATAGGCAGTAGTTTTAGTGGGAATTAGGGTGAGGGTTTGATTAAGATTTTTATTTATTTAGAGCACAAGAGGGCTGAGTACGAATCCCCTGAAGAAACCGAGACGGTGAAATGCCATAGCGGTACCTAGAGAGAGTGTCGGGATTGGGATTAATGGACAATGGGAAAGGAGCCAGATAATAACAGTTGAAGACTAAGCAACAAAAATGAAAAAGACATTTGTGGATGGCAACGGCTTGACAGAAATCATTATGTGAGCTCCAGGAAGCTCTAAGAAGAAGGGCCTTTTCTGATAACACACGAAAGTTAGTTTGTCAAGTTAGCACTAAGAGTAATTTATAAAGACCAAGAGCAACAGTGTGTTGTAATAAAGCAATAGCTGTCTGCAACCGATACAATAGTCTTACACAATAGAGCCCTTTTCACATGATTACCAACTGAAGGTCGTTGATGCAACTCGGCACACTATGCAATTAAGACGTGAGTCTGAAAAAGCAGTGCCACTTGAAGTCTGAGACCTTCTATAGCCACATAATAAATAAGTATTTTTGTTATATTAAGAAGAGATATAAAACATTCTAGTTCCTCAATGTTAGTTTTATGAACGTGTTTTGTTTTTTATGCTTTATTTATTTAGAGCATTTTCAATCCATTTATTTATTTATTTTTTTTATTTATTAAACACTTTTATACCACACTTTCCCATCCAAATCCATTGCTCTTCATGGATTACAAAAATAAGCACTGAACAAGCAAAACATATAAAAATAAATAAGATGAAAAGAGACATACAATAATATAAAATGTACTAATAGGGGGGCGGAGCCTGATGTCCAGCGGGTAAGACGCTTCGCGCTGAAGCTCCCGAGAGGCCTACTTAGAATCCTGACATAATACCTATACAAACTTACTATTTCGCTCCGGGCTGACCGGGGTACCTCGGGGGGGATGGCGGCCCATAAACCAGCGCGCTTGGACTTCGGGTCTCCTTCTTCTTCTCACGGAAAACGCTCCAAAACAGAGGTGTCCTCCCCACAGAAGATGGTTCCATTTCGGGAGAACCCCGAAATGCACCTGGAGATTCTAGAGGAAATACGCGGCGTGAAGGAATTGGTGCAGTCCAATGGAGAAGCGCTTAGAGCCATGCGAGAAGACTTTGGAGTGCTCCAGGACCGACTTGAAGGTCTCTCATTACGGCAGGACAATATGGCGGGGGTCCTCGACTCGCACGCGGTGCGCTTGGGCACACTGGACAAGGCTGAGCGCCAGATACAGAATCTTCAAAAGGAGTTAGAAGATAGCAATAATCGAGCCCGTCGCAACAATGTGAGGCTCATTGGAATACCGGAGGGGGTGGAAGCGGGAGATATGAGAGAATTCCTGCTCAAAACTCTTCCCTCCTTGCTGAAGATCACCTTTCATAAAGAACTGGAAATCGATCGAGCACACCGTGTTCCTACCCACATGGCGCTCAACCGAACGACCCCCCGGCCTATTATCTTTCGCTTGCTACGATATCAACAAGTGGAACAAATTTTAAATGCTGCCCGGGCGAACCATCATTTGGAATTTGAAGGTCACAAAGTCTCCTTCTTCCCTGATCTGGCAAAGCCTACAGTCGACCGACGGAAGAAACTCCTTGCTTTTCGCCCTCGACTTCAACAGCTACAGGCTCGCTTTGGCCTGTTGTATCCCGCGAAGCTCCGAGTGACTCTCCACAATCAAACCAGGACATTCGAAGATCCTGATCTACTATCAACATTTTTAGACTCCAAAGAAGCAGAGCAGATGCGCTAATCCAACGACTTGGACTTTTATTTGCCGGCTCTGTCCGCCATTTTGAAGGGCCCGATGCGGCGGTCATAGTTCAGTACAGAGACTGCCTGGACTTTCTTTCTTTCTTTCTATGACTTTTGTTATGTGGTCTCCTATCCCTCCATGATGTGTGCCTCGGTCGGATTCGGAGCACGCACAGTCCTACAGGTTATGTTTTTTTTCAATTTCTGCCTTCTCCGGGGCTTCTCCCCGCAGACACATGGTCGCCAGTAATTTTTGGGGTTCTGCTTCTTCTCTACCGTGCTGCGGTTTTTCTTTTTTCATGTGGGGCGCTTCATTGTATTATCTAAGCTTATTTTCTTTTATGCCATATGTACAGCCAGATACAGTCAATATGAGGGACATTGTGAAATTATGTGCGCTATCATGCTCAGAATTTTTAACTTGTCTGAATGGCTTTATGTAAAATCTTATCACTCAACGTAAAGGGCATTAATAGTCCAATCAAGAGAAAGAAAATCCTTAGCTATCTTAGCCATGAGCATGCTGATTTAGCGTTTCTTCAGGAAACGCACTTAAACTCTGCTGAAACACTGAAACTCAATGTTAAGCCTTACATGGTGGCTGCCTATTCTCCCGCCGTTTCCAAACGGTGCGGGGTAGCCATTCTTGTTAAGAAATCTTTGCAAGCTACTGTAATTGATACTAGTGCTGACAAGGAGGGTAGATGGGCCCGCGTACATCTTAAGGTTGGAGATAGTGAATTTACATGTATTTGCATTTATGCCCCGAATGTGGACAACCCTGCTTACTATGCAAGTATTGCGCAGTTGGCACAGGCCTCTGCCAATACTCCCTTAATACTTGGTGGTGATTTTAATCAAGTGTTAGACCCTCTGATAGATAGACAGCCGCCTAGAACGAGTAGTCCACCCAAGAGTCTTGCTACCCTTACAGCTCTGATGCAAGATCTTGCGCTGGTAGATATATGGAGGCTACTTCACCCCTCCGACTTAGAGTTCACTTTCTTTTCTGCCCCCCATCACTCCCAATCTAGAATAGATTTCTTTCTCATTTCCAAAGCACTGATTTCTCAAGTAGACACGACTAGGACTCATCCTCTCCATATTTCAGATCATGCTGCCATATCTTTATCATTACGTGTCACTGCGCGGGACGATTCTCCCCGAGCTTGGTTTTTTGATAGATCCCTACTGGGTCAAAAAGATTTTCAGGTTGATATAAAGGCCGCTATCCAAGATTATTTTCATTTTAACTCACCCCATGACACAGCGAGCTGGGCTTGGTGGGAGGGTTTTAAAGCATCTATCCGCGCCACTATAACTAGCTATCAAATTCGGCAGGGGAAACAAAGAAAGCAGCATTTACTGACTCTAGAGCAGCAGATACAAGCTGGGGAGCGTCTCCTCACGTCCCGTACTGACCCATGTATTTTACTCCGTTTACAACGCTTGCGTTTTCAATACAATCAGCTTTTGTACACTGCTGCTGTTAAAAATATCGAATCACAACAAGGGCTATATTATCGGGAAAATAATCGTGCTGGCAAATTATTAGCAAATGCCCTAAAAGGTCAAAAAGAAGCCAAGCGTGTTACCGCCCTCCGTAATCCGTCGGGGGGGGGCTTGGTCACTAAAGATACCGAAATCTTAGAACTCTTTCGTGATTTTTATACTCGGCTTTATCAATCTGAATGTGATTTTGAGCCAGATGTATTTGAACGCTTACTTTCAGGGGTACAAAGACCGACCCTATCTGACGAAGATAGAGTGGCCTTGGACACACCATTTACTGTCTCAGAAATTCATTCTGCTATCAAGAAATGTGCCTCAGGTCGAGCCGCAGGCCCAGACGGTCTCCCTGCTGAATTCTACAAAACTTTTCACGCTGACTTAGCTCCAGTTTTGAAAATTTATTTTTCTGCTCTGGCCGAGGAGGGTTCTCCTTCTGGGTCCTTTTCCATGGCAAATGTAGTAGTTTTTGAGAAAGAGGGGAGAGACCCGCAACTAGCAGCTAATTATCGTCCAATTTCCCTCCTAAACGCGGACTATAAAATATTTGCCACCATTCTCTCTACCCGGCTCTCGGATAGGATGCCTACCTTAATACACCCAGATCAATGCGGTTTCATTCCTGGTAGATCAACTGCCGACAATGCTCGGACTCTATGCCATGTACTGACTACCGCAGTTAATCTTGATCGCCCATTTGTTGGCCTCTCACTTGATGCTGAGAAGGCCTTTGATCGCTTAGAGTGGCCCTTCCTGTTTGCAGTCCTCCGCTGGTACGGATTCGGGGAAGGTTTTCTCCGTTGTCTTCGCACCATGTACGCACAGCCTACAGCCAGTATATGTGCCAATGCTTTAAAGTCTCAGCCTTTTCCCCTTCAACGCGGCACTCGCCAGGGATGCCCACTGTCTCCACTTCTCTTCGATCTTGCACTTGAACCCTTGGCTTTACTAATCCGGCAATCGGAGGAGATTCATGGAGTCCCCTTCACCCATAGGGAAATCAAAATTTCAGCGTATGCTGATGACCTTATGCTTTTTGTCTCTATAGACTCAGTACCGGCTGTCCTAGAGCAAATTGGTAAATACTCACAATTGTCCGGTTATAAGATAAATTGGACCAAGTCGGTAGCCTTTCCATTAAATCCTTTGCTTCATCAGGCAGATATGCAACCCTTCCCCTTTTTATGGCAACCTCGCATGGTTAAATACCTTGGGGTTCACTATTGTTCTCCTTTGGAAGACACTATCTCCTTCAATGCCAAAGACTTAACCTCTAAAGTCCGGGTGCTTACTCACCGCTGGACTCCTTTAACACTTACCTGGTGGGGTCGATTAGAAACCATAAAAATGATGATTGTTCCGAAAGTGAATTATATCTTAGAAATGTTGCCCTGTCTCTTCCCTCGACGTATATATAAAGATATAGAGGGCCTTCTGACTAGATACTTGTGGCAAAACAAGACACCTAGGATAGCGAAACATAAGCTGCAAGCAGATAAGGAAAATGGGGGTGTCAGATTCCCTGATTTCCTGAAGTATCATCAATCTTTTCTTCTCAAACAAGGCGCTCGCTGGCTGGAAGATCCAGTACCGAGTAGACCTGTGTGGCTAGACATAGAAGAGGACCTTTGCAAACCGATTCCTCTTACTTTTCTCCCTGGTATGACTCTCCCATCAGACTCCCACTTTCCACCAATGCTTTTAGACACCTTAGGTGCCTTTAATAATCTTATGCACTCTTTAGACTCCCGACTCTGTCCGTTAGACAAGCTCCCACTTTGGTATAACACTCGATTTCGAATACAAAATAAGCCGATGGCGTGGAGCCCCTGGTACACTAGGGGCATTTGGATCCCTAGTCAGTTGTTCCATGAAGGTCGCTGGAAAACTTTTAGTGAATTGCAAATTGAATTTGGTCTCCCAGCGAAACACTATTTTCAGTTGGTACAACTTCAGCATTGCCTTCGGAGTGCTAAGGTGCTCCCGCCATCGGCCTCCCCTACACAAGGTTGGTTGGAGACTATCCGATCTATCGGTAGTTCACCGGGTGTAGCATCCAATTTCTACAAAACCTTATGTAATGCTATAATTAGAGATACCCCTATAGCGCAGAAAGCATGGGAGAGAGAATTGCATGTGACTTTGACCCCGGAGCAATGGAGCCTTGTCTGGAGTAGAGTGACACGGGTCTCCCGATCCGCCTCACTCACTCAGACACTCTTCTTTCTAGCCCACCGGTGTTTTTACACTCCTGACAGATTAGCCAAATGGAACACTACTCAGGGCAATAGTTGTTGGACATGCCATGCGGCCATTGGTTCACTACCTCATGTTATGTATGAATGCCCCGCACTACAGTATTACTGGCGTCGGGTCTGGGGTCGTATCCAGTCTATTTTGCACTTTCAAGAGCCCCTTTCTTGGAGGATAGTGGGACTTCGCTCAGCTGCGGGGATCCCCTCTCTTCCAAAAACGGCTTACTTCCTTTTGGACTTTATGCTTGGCATTGCTATTTCCCTAATCACAAAATACTGGAAAAATAGCTCTCAGCTGAGCCCCAATGAATGGTGGAATCATGTCTGTCTCTACAGTAAATATGAACAAATACCTCGTATGTTTGCTTCCCCCATTCAGACTCCTCATCATCGGTCTAAATGGAAGATGCTCAATGACTATGTACATTCTGCTCAATGCTCTCATCTGACTGTCTAAATTTGTATATATCTTTGTCCCATGATTATTCTGTATCGCAGATCCTCTTTTGATTGTTTTGATGTATAATCACTGTTGTTTGGAAGCGCTCACATGCTGACATAATCAGCTAGAGAAGAAGCGTGGGGTGGGGGGTAATTGGGTTTACTTTTCTTTATTGTATACTTGTTTTGTCTCCTTTGGTGTGTTGTTTCTTTTGTTTGTTGCAAAATGAAAATAAAAGTTTAAAAAAAAAAATGTACTAATAATCCCTAATCAAAATCTAACCAAATCATAACTGATACCAAATGCCTAACCAAAGAAAAATACTTTTCAGCATTTTCCAAAAATTCAGGAAATCTACCTATTGATGAATGTCATGCAGAAGAGAATTACAAAGAAAAGGGGCCAACAGCAGAAAAACCTCTGTTAAGAGTCACAGCTAAGTGTAATCCTTTAACTGAAGGAACACATGGAACAGCTCATATTGCTGAACAATTGTCTTCAAATTACTGGGGCATCATCTCTTGACGCTTTAAAGATCAAAATAGAAGTTTTAAATTTAATCTTCCAGGATATGGATAACCATTGAAGGTCCCACAAGACTGGTTTAATCTGGTCACAATAACTATAGCCAGTGGTAATACAAGTGGCTGCAACACATGGATTAGTGCTTTTTGGAAGTCTGAGGTAGGCTGAAATAGAATATTCTACTCTAGACAACACAAAAGGCTGCAAAACCATTTTGAAATCATCAGTGGGATGATAATGTTTCAGCCAATGGTTTAATTTATGCTTATACTTTAAGTGATAATTAGACTTGATGAATTAACCCAAAAGAGTCCCTGATTTCTTAAGGTTAAGAAGCAATTTGCTTTGTTCCATCCAGTCTACAATTGCCTTAATATACTCAACTATAGTTGTTAATGCCTGTTTCTTCTTAGATCGCAAAGGAATACAAGATAAAATACTGTCAGCATAAATCATATAAGAAATCCTGAATGGACTTGGTGGTCTGGAGATGGCCTGCACGTAAATATTAAACAATATCAGAGAAAGAGAGACAAAGGGGCATGTTTACTAAAAACCGCTAATTAGCGCGCCGCAAAATAGCGCACTAAAAGCGGTACTTAAGAGCGCTTAAACGCCCCGCAAACGTGCGATGAAGCCCCGCACACTTGCGCGTCACAGTAACGGGTGCCGCACAAGTACGTGCCCGCAAATGTCCGATAGAGGCGTGGAAAGGCTAACGGAGGGCGGAGGAAGGCCCCGGAGGGGCGGAAAGAAGGGGTTAATGGGCGGGGAAGGGGAGGGGAGAGGCGCCCCGCACATTATCGGGGCTGAATTACCAAAAAAAAATAGCGCGAGTGAATCACTCGCGTTAGAATGCATTTAAAGGGAAGAGAAACCATTTCCGTCAGCAATGTACAGCAAAACCGGGGAAACCTGAAAAACGTGAGCAGTGTGATACATGTGCACAGCACAAAAGTGCAATTATAAATAGAAAATGACCACCACAAAAATATGAAAAATAGTAATTCAGTTGGGGAACAGTTATAGTGATGGGCAAAACTAGATAACACAAACAGGAAAGCTCCAAAAAAAATAAATGATTTATGGAAAGGTGTACGGAGCGGAGACTCGTCCAAAAAACATTTCCCTTTTTCTGGAGCTGTCCTGGGAGTGTTATCTAGGGTTGCCCATTAATATCACTGTTGCCCAGCTTGGGTATATGTTTTCCCCCTTTGTTCTGTGGTCATTCCCGGGTTTTATTTGCACGTTTGTCACCACACAGGGTGAAGGAGCCCACAGTAAAAATGCATACAGCAGGGTTTGTGACTCCATCCTGCCAGGTTTACTACCTCCAGGGGCTGTACTGTCTCTGTGGCCATAGTGTGGTGCAGAGGACATAGCCATGACCTCTAGGACTAGAAGGCCAGAGGTTCAAATCCCAGCTGGGGCACTTGCCAGCCCAGTCCATATATTTTACCCACCATTAAACAAAGATAGAGCAGACACCCCTGTATTGCAGGGAACATAAGCATGGGGGAAACACCCATATGTTACCCAACACCGCACACACACCACAGCAATGGGCATACCTACAGCCAAGTCCCCCAAATGCAGTCCCGTACTGCCACATTGCAATCAGGTCATCTGCTTTTTCTGAGAGAAGCTCATGCCAGCATGTTGGCGCACGAGTACATGTGGTGCAGGGGGCAGTGGCAGCTAGCCACAGAGGACAGAGGCCAAGCCATGTGCAGGCTAGCACAGTCCACTGCAACACACAGGCCCTGCCGGATCCACAGGCATGGACATTCCAGGGAATCCAGCCAATCCGTGGCTACAGGGTGGTGCAGTGCACACAGACAGTGCATACAAGAACAGACGTCACAGGTTCAAAGCCTAGCTGGAGCTACCACCAATCCTTCCTACATATTTTTCCCACAGCTACACAGTGATAGTAAGGACAAACCTTTCGTGGCGAGGACATATGCAATGGTACTACATCTATCTTTTACCCAACTGAGCACAGACACCATGTACAGGGGCAGTACCTAGAGCAGAATCTTCCAAATGCAGTCCTGGTGGGCCACACACCAGTCAGGGCCCATGCTGCCACTCATACAAATGCCTGTGCTGTATATCTATGCACCACCCCCATGGCATGTAGATGTAGCTCATGCATATTCATGAGGAACAGCAGGTAAACCCGATCAGTGTGATGCAAACCTGGACTGGAGTTGGGAATCTCTGCCGTAAAGCAGCAGCCAACAGGGGCAGACACACCCACACCCACACCCCCCATTGGCCAATGTCTCCTGGAGAGGCAGAACATTGGACCCTGCATGCATCTCCCAATACTAGCACCTGCATACCCTAGCAATGTAACCCTGCACCTGAGGTATACGGTACACAGCTCTGAGACGCTTGCTAGGAGTACTGGCAGATAGATATCCATACGTTACGCACATACTGCTAGTTGACCCCATCCAAACAATCTGTATGGTGTTTGCGGTGCGTGCTCCAGCCCTTGCCTCTGACGGTGTTTACCACCCTGGGGAGTGACCCCCAGCAGTACTGCATAGCATATCCATGCCTTGCCGTGCCCAGCACCGGTTTGGTGGGCAAGGCTAATTACCTCCTCAATAGTAGCACCATGATGGCATAGGTGTGGAATTGTGTGTCTGTCTATACAGTGGGTGTTGGCTGCATGCCCCTTCCACAGCCCACACTGCCAACACTGTTGCCAGTATTGGCCTGCCAATGTGCATAATGAGTAGCAAGGGACCATGGGTATATCTCAGACAGAGTGGACTGACCAGGATGCAGCTGCACAGGGCATAGGGCACTGGCAGGGGCATGGTAGTGCCCGGCCACCACCTACACAGACAGGGTGACCTCTGTATGTGCTGCTGGGGATCACTCTCACCCTGAGTGTGCAGTGACGGCAGCATGGCTAGGCACCCCCATAGTGCTATACTGTGATTCTCCCATGTGATATGTATGGGTGTCCTGTGGGGGCCTCTTCATGGACTTATCTGTATGTGTGTGCTGCCACCCCAGTTGTGGATGCATGCATGTCCATCAGGACCAGCCAGCAGACTGTTCACAGCTGATATGTGTTGTGATGGAGTGCCTTGCATGGTGCAGTGGCTGATGGCTTGCTGCAGGTGAATATCTGATAGTGGTGGGGTGCATCTTTGAATATCCAGGCCTAATGTCTGTCTGATATTGTGTTATGGATGTGTGTGGAGCTGCTTGGCCTGCCCTGTAGGGTGTCTGTTCCCTAGCAGGACTGGGGTTGATGGTCCACTCTAACTGCCATCAGGGTGGGGATCTGTTGAGGGGAAGCCCTGTTTTATCCACCTGGGGGTCCCCACTAGCTGAGCCAGAGATCTCCAGAATGTTCATGCAGCACCTGCCTATTCCACAGGTCATTGCTGCTTTGGAGCTCTGACATGGCCACATTCAGTTATGGCTGGTGTTGTGGATCTGGTCCTGGGTGCAACATCTCACACTCAGGGTGAGCACAGTAACCGCACAATGTGATGGTGTTTAGCTACTCTTTGCCGTTTGTCCACCCACTCAGGACACCCTACCAGGCCGAGGTGCTGTGTGGGTGCACACGGACACTTCCCCCTACCAGGCCGGGGAGCTTTAGGGGTGCATTTCCCATCCTGTGTTCAATCGTGGACAGCTGATTTGCATGTGCAGTGCATCATGGGTACGGGTGGTTCACAACAGCAGACTGTCAGTGAGGTGACGTACAGGCTATCTGTAGCCCAATGGTTACGTCACTGCCTGTGCAGCCAGATGTCATGGGTTCAAACCCACAGTGGGGTTATGTGATAGGGGTGTTCACAGATTTATTTTCATTTACTGTACATATGTTGCTGCCAGCAATACCACCCTCAGCGTACTGTACCCATAAGGTGCCTCTGAGGGTGCTTTATGGGGCGCCCTATAGGGCACGTTACGGTTGCCAGCCATATAGGGTGCACTATACATTATCCTGTGTCGCAACATACATGCTGCCCTATAGGGGACATTCTAGGGTGCCTTGGCGGACGGTGCACTGTCACATGTGCTGTGAGAGTGTGTTTGCTAGTAGTTATCACAAAATAAAAAATAAAATTAAAAAGCCTCCTACAGCACTCCACAACATATAACATACTGCCTCAGCTAGCTTTTTTCACTGAGCATTATGAGGGATCAAACCCCTGGTCCCTGCACCATTGGTCAGTGTCTTAACCATTGTGCTGTGGCTGTGTTCCTTTGCTTTGGCATCAGCGCGCCGCCTTATGCCCATCAGCGCGCCACCTCCTGCTGCCCACAATTAGTGCGCCGCCTTGTGCCGCCCAAAATGAACAGTGCGCCGCCTTGTGCCGCCCAAAAAGAACAGTGCGCCGCCTTGTGCCGCCCAGATAGTACAGTGCGCCGCCTTATGCCGTACAAAACGAACAGTGTGCCGCCTTATGCCGTCCAAAAGTACTTTGCCTCCTGAACCACTTTTACACATTCAAGGTGTTGCCTCAGCTGGCCTTTTTGTTGCGCACAATGGGGGATTAAACCTGTGGCCCCTGCACCATTGGTTAGTGTGTTCACCGTTGTACTACAGCTTTGTTCTGATATGTGCTCAGCAGCGCCCCGCTTAGCCTTCCCACGCGCTAATGTGGGCCCCGTAAATTAGCGTGACGCGCACATGTACGGTCGGGTTTTTTTCTTCTTTCTGCCTGAACCGCCCACTCCTTATATGGCACACACACACTACCGCGGCCCCGCACGTTAGGAATGTTTAGTAAACATGCCCCAAAGAGAGAGAACTCTGAGATTCCTCTGACACAAATGGTTTCCAATTAGAACCTTTATCTCCCAATCTTATCTGTTGAAAGCAGCCTGTTAAAAGTGATTTAAACCATTTAGGGACATGCATACTAAAGGATATTAGCTGCTACCGTGGGGATAATGCAGATTTATCCCATGGCGGTAGCAGCTAACACAGAAGAAATGCAGATATTGCAGGCACTTGTCTACGATATATACATTTCACCCAGTGAACCGGGGGGGGGGGGCGAGGGGGCAGCAGCCATCACAGGATAAGAGTGGGATGGTCAGCAGCCATTACATTAAACCTTGTCACTTGATGGGTGTCGAATCAGGCATCATCATGGTGGCAGATAACACTACCCCAAGAGGTGTTATTATCTGCTTGTGATCCATAGTGGAAGGTATTGCAGCCGCTGGCTGCCCTGCAGTCAAGAATCCCCCGCCCCCCCATCGAGCCAGCCGGGGATACAGGGCCGCACCTCCATCTTCTGCTGCCCAATCGGGCAGCCAACGCTTACTTTAAAAGCAAGGCGCCGTCGGGCGGGCCCGCGCCTGAGGGCCTCGCCAGAGGGCCCTTTGGCATGGCCCTTAGGCAGTTGGCCCTGGCAGCTTAAAGGACTGTTAATCCTGGATTCTCCAACAAGACCTAACAGCGTGAGCTCTCCTGAGATTGAGCCCTCTAACCAACGATACAGCTATGGACTCAGCCGTATTGCTACAAGCTGTCTGACGCCAACAAACAGACTCCACTAAACTCCACTAAACAGGATCCTGAACAAACCTCTCAAGACAATTGTCTGCCACTGATGTCTATCGCAAGTATAGCTTCACAGTTATAGCCATCACACTTCATTACTACATAATTACTATTCTCTTGCCAGTAACCTTAATAGTGCTAGTAACCATTGCTTATCACTGCTTGTATATCTCCATACTGTTGCCAGTAGACTCACTAATACTAATCACCATTATACTGTTGCCAGTAACTTATCAATGGACTGAATTAATATACTATTGCTGTTACCATACTATACTGTTGCCAGTATCCATACTAAACTGTTGCCATGTATATATATATATATATATATATATATATATATATATATCACATATTATATTGCTGCTAGTAACTTATCACTGCTTGTATATCTCCATACTGTTATCAGTAGACTCATCAGTGATAATCATCATTGTACTGTTGCCAGTAACTCATCACTGTGATTGAATTAATATAATATTACTTCTAGCCTATCACCTTAACATGGCTATACCCTTATTTGCTATCTTTAGTTTTTACCTCTTAGCAGACATCATCCAAAACACATCAGCCTTATCACCCACACATAGCTACATCCCTATCCTTCATAGCTTGGGAAGGAGAAACAGTAGCAGCTCCCACCATACACAATCACATACACATCATATCAGGCAGTCGCACTTACTATACATTTCTATTAACAATTCCCTTAATCCGGAGTCTAAAAACATCCCTCTCCAAGACAAATTAAAATGTGCTCTCATCAACTCACGATCAATTCGGAAAAAATGGCCAGCCGTCACAGATCTTATCACCACTCAGAACCTTGATATCCTCATGGTCACAGAAACATGGCTATCAGACTCGGATACCGTAATCATAAATCAACTCATCCCCCACGGCTATGTGATACACGCCTGTCATAGAAGCAACCGGAAAGGAGGAGGAGTCCTCATTCTCTCAAAAAGTAATCTCCAGCTCTAATTACTAGCCTCAATGAGTATCCTGCACATGGACACAATATCTATCGCTAACAAATATATTAACATAAATCTTATTTACAGAGCTCCTTCTTCACCGCCAGATGATTTATCCAACTTTATAGACCTTGCATATAACCCTGGAAGCCCAAGTAAACCTAACTGGCTGATTGGAGATTTTAACCTCGCCTCATTGCAGCCTAGCTACTCCGATACATTCCTTGATACCATGAAAAACCTTGGTTATACCCAGCTGGTGAACTCTCCAACTCATCTTAAGGGTAATGCCCTTGATCTCATCTTTGCCCCTCAGTCTGAATTAATCAAGAATATTTACCTATCATCCACACCAGTCCCATGGTCGGACCACAATGTGATCTCCTTCCAAATCCCATGCCAGCATACCCAAACTTCAACCAACCAAGCAAACTCAATCTCCTCAGGACAAAAAACTCATTTCAAATCCTTGGACAGAGATTATTTCCTAAACAACACCCTCCCAGCAATCCGTCAACCAGCGCAGAACCTCAATGAGATGATCCATAGATGGAACTCCACTCTTACCTCTTGTTCACAGCTACCTTCAGACAAAAAATCATCAGCATCCAACAAACAACCATGACATAGAAATCCAGCCCCTTGGTTCTCTGCTGACCTACGTACATCACTTCAGCTCTTAAGAAGGCAAGAAAGAAAATGGTGCAAATCTCGTTCCACAACTGACAAATCAGAGTATGAGAACACCCTGAAACAACACCATGAAAAAGTCTACAAAAAAATTAGAGAGCACCACACCGATTCCCTCCTTAGATCATTGAATAAACCGCGAGACCTCTTTAGCATTGTTAAAGCACTAACCAAGACACCATCCTCCAACCAAACAGTGTCTATCCAACCCCAGTCATTCACTGAGTACTTACAATCTAAAGTTATAAAAACAAATTTTACGCAAAGCCCCACCCCGTGCCTCCTCCCCCAGATACTTCAGCCTTTGACAAAATTCACACCCCCGTCAGAGAAGTACATTGCTGACCTTATTGCCAACCTCAACACCATGACTGCGCCAAATGATCCTTGTCCTGCCCATTGGATAAGATTGATGCGTGTAGAACTTAGCCCAGCTCTAGTCTACATTATGGAACTCTCATTCTCAACGGGAACATTCCCTGAAATACTGAAACAAACCTCCATACGACCTCTCTTGAAAAGCAACAAACTTGAGCCAGCAAAGACAGACTCATACCGCCCGATTTCAAGTATACCCTATCTAGCCAAACTCATAGAGAAGGTGGTTCAAATGCAACTACAACAACATATTGACATATCAGCCCCTCTTGACCCTTCTCAGCATGGATTCCGTGAGTCACATGGTGTAGAGACTCTACTCACTATACTCATCAATACATTATCCAGAGGGATTGACAAAATTGAGAATGGATTTGCGCTCATATTTCTCGATATAGCGGCTGCATTCAACTCTGTTAACCATGTACAACTTCTCTCCCGCCTACAGGAAAAGGGAATTCACGGCCTTGCCTGGGAATGGTGCAAATCCTATCTCATGAACCGCTGGCAACAAGTACGGATAGGTCCCTCAACATCGGAACCATTCCAGCAGCAACAAGGAGTACCCCAGGGATCATCCCTGTCGGCTCTACTCTTTAACATTTATATACAACCCATTTGTGGTATCATCCATTCTTTCAACATCTCTAGTCTTATCTATGCGGATGATGTACTGATTTTCGCTCCAGTTAAAATCAAGCAGCCAAACCTTGCTCCACTTATTGATTGCTTCAATGCAATTACTGATTGGCTCCTGTCCCAAAATCTTCGTATAAACTAAAAAAAACCTGAAGTCCTTTTCATAACCAGGAACAAAGACTTCTCCCCCCCCCCCCACTTCATTGAAAGTTTGCGACGCTGAGCTCCCCTGCAAGCTGGTAATACGATATCTGGGGATTACAATGGACCAGCAGCTTAACTTTAAAGAGCATATAAAGAATACCAATAAGTCCATTTACAACAAAATACAGACACTAAGGGGCATGTTTACTAAACATTCCTAACGTGCGGGGCCGCGGTAGTGTCCTGTGCCATACAAGGAGTGGGCGGTTCAGGCCGAAAAAGGAAAAAAAAAGACTGTATGTGTGCGCGTCGCGTTAATGTGCGGGGCCCACATTAGCGCGTGGGAAGGCTAAGTGGGGCGCAGCTGAGCACATACAGGAACAGAGCCGTAGCACAACGGTGAAGACAATAACCAATGGTACAGGGGCCATGGGTTCAATCCCCCAGTGTGTGCAGCCCAAAAAGACTGGCTGAGGCACCACCTTGAATGTGGAAATGTGTGTCAGGAGGCAAAATAATTTTGGGGCGGCATAAGGCAGCGCACTGTTCATTTTGGGGCAGCATAAGGCGGCGCACTGTTCATTGTGGGGCGGCATAAGGCGGCGCACTGTTCATATTGGGGCGGCATAAGGCGGCGCACTGTTCATTTTGGGGCAGCATAAGGCGGCGCACTGTTCATTGTGGGGCGGCATAAGGCGGCGCACTGTTCATATTGGGGCGGCATAAGGCGGCGCACTGTTCATATTGGGGCGGCATAAGGCGGCGCACTGTTCATTGTGGGCAGCAGGATGCGGCACACTGTTAATTGTGGGCAGCAGGATGCGGCGCACTGATGGCCACAAGGCGGCGCGCTGACGCTAAAGCAAAGGAACACAGCCACAGCACAATGGTTAAGACACTGACCAATGGTGCAGGGACCAGGGGTTCAATCCCTCACAGTGCCCATTGAAAAAGGCTAGCTGAGGCAGTATATTTTATGTTGTGGAGTGCTTTAGGAGGCTTTTTAATTCTATTTTGTGATAACTACTAGCAAACGCACTCTCACAGCATGTTAACATAAGGCGGACCATAAGGCACATGTTACAGTGCACCATCCGCCAAGGCACCCTAGAATGTCCCCTATAGGGCAGCATGTATGTTGCGACACAGGATAATGTATAGTGCACCCTATATGGATGCCAACCATAAAGTGCCCTATAGGGCGCCCAATAAAGCACCCTCAGAGGCACCTTATGTGTACAGTACGCTGAGGGTGTTATTGCAGGCATCAACATATGTACAGTAAATGTAAAAAATGCTTTGGAAAACCCTATCACAGAACCCCACTGTGGGTATGAACCCATGACCTCTGGCTGTACAGGCAGTGGCGTAACCATTGGGCTACACCTCTATAGCTGTAAGCAAGCTCCTGCCTGGCTGCAGATAGCCTGCACGTCACATCACAGACAGTCTGCTGGTGTAAACAGGATAGGGTTAGGCCACCCGTACCCATGATGCACTGCACATGCAAATCAGCTGTCCACAGATGCACACAAGATGGGAACTGCACCCCTAAAGCTACCCGGCCTGGTAGGGGGAGGTGTCCTTGTGCACCCACACAGCACCTCGGCCTGGTAGGGTGCCCTGAGTGGGTGGACAAACGGAAAAGAGTAGCTAAACACCATCACATTGTGCGGTTACTATGCCCACCCTGAGTGTGTGATGATGCGCCCAGGACCAGGTGCACAACTCCTTGCATGGCTGAATGCAGCAATAACCTGTGAAGGAGGTAGGTGCTGCATAAACATCTTGGAAGATCGCTGTCTGCCACAGCTAGTGGAACACCCCCCCCCCCCTGCACCAATGGCAGTAGAGTCAACCATCAACCCCAGTCCTGCTGGGGAAGTAGACCCCCCACAGGGCAGTCCAAGCAACTCCACACACGTCCATAACACAATATCAGACAGACATTAGGCCTGGATATTCATAGATGCACCCCACCACCATCTGATATTCACCTGCAGCAAGCCATCAGTCACTGCAAGGCACTCCATCAAGACACATACCATCTGTGCTCAGTCTGCTGGTTGGTCCTGATGGAAATGCATGCACCCACAACTGGGGTGGCAGCACACACACAAGCAGATAAGTCAGTGAAAAGGCCCCAACAGGAAACCCATATATATCACATGAGAGAAACACAATACAGCACTATGGGTGTGCCTAGCCATGCTGCCATCACTGCACACTCAGGGTGAGAGTGATCCCCCAGCAGCACATACAGAGGTCCCCCGGTCTGTATAGGTGGTGGCCGGGCACTACCATGTCCCTGCCAGTGCCCTATGCCCTGTGCAGCTGCATCCTGGTCAGCCCACCCTGTCTGAGATATACCCATGGTCCCTTGCTACTCATTATGCACATTAGCAGGCCAATACTGGCAACAGTGCTGGCAGTGTGGGCTGTGGAAGGGGCTTGAAGCCAGCACCCACTGTATAGACAGACACACACTTCCACACCTATGCCAGCATGGTGCTACTATTGAGGAGGTAATTAGCCTTGGCCACCAAACCTGTCCTAGGCACGGCAAGGCATGGATATGGTACCCAGTACTGCTGGGGGTCACTCCCCAGGGTGGTAAACACCGTCAGAGGCCAGTCCTGGAGCACGCCCCGCAAACACCTAACAGATTGTTCTGATGGGGTCAACTAGCAGTATGTGCATAACGTATGGATATCTATCTGCCAGTACTCCTAGCAAACGTCTCAGAGCTGTGTACAGTATACCTCAGGTGTAGGGTGACATTGCTAAGGTATGCAGGTGCTAGTATTGGGAGATGCACGCAGGGTCCACTGTTCTGCCTCTCCAGGAGACATTGGCCAATGGGGCCTGTGGGTGTGGGTGTGTCTGCCCCTGTTGGCTGCTGCTTTACGGCAGAGATTCCCAACCCCAGTCTAGGTCTGCATCACACTGTTCGTGTTTTCCTGCTGTCCCTCATGAATATGCATGAGCTACATCTACATGCCATGGGGGTGGTGCATAGATATACAGCACAGGCATTTGTATGAGTGGCAGCATGGAACCTGACTGGTGTGTGGCACACCAGGAATGCATTTGGGAGAGTCTGCTCTAGGTACTGCCCCTGTTCATGGTGTCTGTGCTCAGTGGGGTAAAAGATAGACGTATTACCATTGCATATGTCCTCGACACGAAAGGTGTGTCCTTACTATCACTGTGTAGGTCTGGGAAAAATATGTGGCTAGGATTGGTGGAAGCCCCAGCTGGGCTTTGAACCTGTCACCTTCTGTTCTTGCATGCACTGTCTGTGTGCACTGCACCACTGTGTAGCCACGGATTGGCTGGTTTCCCTGGAACGTCCATGACTGTGGATCCGGCAGGGCCTGTCTGTTGCAGTGGACTGTGCCAGCCTGCACATGGCTAGGCCTCTGTCTTCTGTGGCTAGCAGCCACTGCCCCCTGCACCACATGTACTCGTCCGCCAACATGCTGGCATGAGCTGCTCTCAGAAACAGCAGATGACCAGATTGCAATGTGGCAGTACGGGACTGCATTTGGGGGATTTGGCTGTAGGTAATGCCCATTGGTGTTGTGTTTTTGCAGTGTTGTGTAAAATATGGGTGTTTTCCCCATGCTTATGTTCCCTGCAATACAGGGGTGTCTGCGCTATCTTTGTTTAGTGGTGGGTAAAATATAGGGGCTGGGCTGGCATGTGCCCCAGCTGGGATTTGAACCTCTGATGCTCTGGTTCTAGAGGTACTGGCTCTGTCCGCTGCACCACACTATGGCCACAGAAACAATGTAGCCCCTGGAGGTAGTATACCTGGCAGGATGGAGTCACAAACCCTGCTCTACGCATTTTTACTGTGGGCACACGCACTCTGTCTGGTGACAAACGTGCACATAAACCCAGGAAATGACCACAGACACTGGGGGACAATATATCACCACGCTGGGCAAAAGTGATATTAATGGGCAACCATAGCAAACACTCCCAGGAAAGCTCCAAAACGGACATTTGTTTTGGATGAGTCTCCGCTCCGTAGACCCTTCCAATATTCATTTCTTCTTTCTGGAGCTTTCCTGGGTGTGTTTTCTATATTTGCCCATTACTATAACTGTTCCCCAGCTACATTACTATTTGTGATATTTTTGTTGTGGTCACTTTCTATTTTTATTTTCACTTTTGTGCTGTGCACATGTATCACACTGCTCACGTTTTGCAGGTTTCCCCGATTTTGCTGTACATTGCTGACGGAAATGGTTTCTCTTCCCTTTAAATGACCTCTACCGCGAGTGTTTCACTCGCGGTAGTTTTGCTTTGGGATTCGGCCCCGAGAATGTACGGGGAGCCTCTCCCCTCCCCTTCCCCGCCCATTAAACCCGTCTCTCCGCCCCTCAGGAACCTTCCTCCGCCCTCCGTTAGCCGTTCCACGCCTCTATCGGACATTTGAGGGCCCGTATTTGTGCGGGGCCCGTTATTGTGCCGCGCACCTGTGCGGGGGTGACACGCACGATTGCGGGGCATTTAAGCGCTCTTAAGTACCGCTTTTAGTGTGCTATTTTGCGGCGCGCAAATTAGCGGTTTTTAGTAAACATGCCCCTAAGACATTTAAGACCTCTACTAGCCCCTGACAACTTCAGAACAGTATTTCAAACATTAGTGATGCCATACTTTGATTATGCCAACATCATCCTACATGGACTCCCTAAGAGCTCTCTCAATCCTCTTCAAATGGCAATGAACAAAGCAGCCCGCGTTCTCTATGGCATCTCTAGAAAAGATCACATAGCTCCCATACTTATGGACCTACACTGGCTACCAGTACAATCCAGAGTCACCTACAAGGCATTAATACTGTCATTTAAAGCAATTAACTGGATATCTTCCACATCCCTCTCATCACTCCTGCTTAGTATACCCACTAACAGACTGAGGAGATCAACAACCAATAATACTCTATTTATACCACCTGAGTCAATCAAATGTACTCAAGCAACTAGAAACAGAGCATTTACACTATATGCTCCTAAGTGCTGGAACAATCTCCCACCTCATATAAGATCAATTACTGACCTCTCACAATTCAGAAAGGCTATTAAACACCACCTGTTCTGCCTTCATTTTACCCACACTGACCCAGTACATTCACATTAAACACCTCTTTTCACCCACACAGCATCCGACATACCAACAACATAACCTCCAGTGTCTTTCAAAGAATCCACCATCAAGAACATTCATAATCACCATGACCACATTACGATTCTATTACACAATATAATTTAAATAACACAGGTACACTACCAAAAAACTGCCTCCAGTTTTGCAACTGATTCCTATAGATTTTGGGGTGCTGAATCCAGGAAAAATAGCCAAAATGTTCCATCACGTCACGTTTTCTTGCAAAATTAGATTTCTTACCCATATAAGGAATGTTCACATAATTTATTTTTAGCCAACTGCAGTTTATTTTCTTGGCCCAAAATAGAGGTTGTAATGGTTAACTAACTAGAAACACTCCCTCATGATATTTTAGAGTGTTTTGTATTCATTTTATACATTAACAGGACAATTGGGAGGCGGGGGGCTAAATCCAGTACTCGCGCTGGCGCATGTTCTTTCCTGTTCGCCTCGCCTCGTTCGCTCGCTCAAACACGGTGGTTGCGACATGAACGTTCCTGTCAAATTTCAGTTTCTTGCAAGTTCATTATTACCTTTTGTTAGCTCAGTCGTAATCCAGCTTTATTTCGAAGTGGTTCACTACAGTTGTAGTTTGCAGTGCTGTGTATTTGTGATGGCTCACAGAGCCAGAGGTTGCGTCAACTCTCCGGACAGTTTTTGTTTTATTTGTGGGAATATACCGTGAAAAAGCGGCAGAGGAACATTTCTGCATTTATTAAAAAAGTATATTTCGCCTATTTCGGTTTGAAGTTAGGCGATCAAGACAAACCGTGGGCTCCTCACAAAGTGTGCAAAACATGTGAGGAAGATTTACGCTTATGGATGAAAGGTAAAAAACAAGTATTTCGTTTCGGAATACCTATGATGTGGCGTGAACAAAGAGACCACAGCAGTGACTGCTATTTTTGCTCTTGCATTGTGAAGGGATACAACTTAAAAAATAAGAACGTAATAAGTTACCCCAACCTTCCCTCAGCAATTAGGCCTATGCCTCATAGCAACGAAGTACCTGTGCCTGAACCACCAAAATCTTTGGATCATATTTGTATGGACGGTTCTGATCATGATGAGACTCATCAGATGGCTTTTCCCGATGAGTCCAGTACTTCCGAGTTTGAAACTGAACCAGATCCGAAACCTGAACTTTTCTCTCAAGCTGAATTGAATGATTTAGTCCGGGATTTAGGACTCCCAAAAGATGCTGCCAAACTGCTAGGTTCTCGGCTTAAACAGAAAAATCTATTGTCACCAGGAACAACTTTTTATTGGTACCGCAACCGCGAGACACAATTTTTGAAGTATTTCAGCAAAGAGGAAGATTTGGTATTTTGCAACGATATATACGGAGTGATGGAAAAGTTTAAACTCAAGTATGATCCTGCTGAATGGCGGCTGTTCATTGATTCATCAAAAGACAGCATAAAAGGTGTTCTTCTTCATAATGGCAACACATTCGCTTCAGTTCCTATTGCTCACTCTGTTATTCTCCAAGAAAAATATGAGAATTTGGCCCTGATTCTTCAGAAGATTCGTTATGATGAGCATAAGTGGATGATTTGTGGAGACTTTAAAATTCTATCCTTGCTATTAGGGCAGCAATCCGGTTTCACCAAATATCCCTGCTTCCTTTGCTTGTGGGATAGCCGGGCCCGCGACCTACACTGGGGGAAAAAAGACTGGCCAATTCGGGAGTATTTGAGACCCGGTGAGAAAAATGTTCTTCATGAGAGCTTGGTACCTCGTGATAAAATTCTATTACCACCTCTCCACATTAAGTTGGGTCTCATTAAGCAATTCATCAAGTCCCTTCCAAAAGATGGTGAGTGCTTTCGGTACCTTTGCTCAAAGTTCCCCCGACTTTCTGAAGCAAAGCTAAAGGAAGGAGTGTTTGTTGGCCCTGATATAAGGAAACTCATTTCAGATGGAGCATTCGCTGAAACGATATCTGAGAAGGAAAAAGAAGCCTGGGATTCCTTCAAGGATGTTGTTCTCAAATTCTTGGGGAACAGGCGGGATGAGAACTTTAAGGATATTGTTGCCAGGATGCTCAATGCCTTCAAAGAACAAGGCTGTAACATGAGCCTGAAAGTCCATTTCTTGCACTCCCATGTGAACTACTTTCCCGAAAACCTGGGGGCGTACAGTGAAGAACAAGGTGAAAGGTTTCACCAGGACATCAAGGACACAGAGAGAAGGTACCAAGGAAGATGGAACACCACTATGATGGCTGATTTCTGCTGGTTGCTGCTGCGGGAAACCCCAGATGAAAAATACGCCAAGCAGCGCACCAAGAGAAGCATTCGGGGGAAGAAGAAACGGGCCCACCAGGAGATTGATTGACCCAAGAATGACTTTAAAATCTAAACTGTGTTGACAAATATCGTGTTTTTACTAAACTTTGAAATAAAAATTTGCTAGTTATTACCACCGTGTCGGATCTCATTTATTAGAATTTTATTTTCACACCATCGGGTGTTTGTCTTCATGTATTGCAATGGTGCGGTTTGCGTTTTCTATTCTTACATACATACCTGTACAACATTGTTTGCACATTTCTTTGCTTTGCTTTGTGTCTAACCTCGCTCTTATATGCTCAATGTTTGTGCACATGTATGTGGCTGTTTTAAGTGCAGACAATTTTGCTACCATCACAGTGTGTTTTGTTGACATTACTCTATTCTTTTGTGCTGCCTTGTTACAATTTTCTTTATTCTTATTTGAATAACTACTAAACAATTAGTATAAAGAATTCATCCAAGAAACTTTTATCTCGATCGCACTCAATCTGAAACGTTCACCTCAAACTGCTAACCCAATGTAGCAAAAAATCTGTACGTGATGGAGCAAATTGGTTACCAGATTTGGATTCAGCGCACCAAAAAACGTAAAAATCAATCGAAACATAAGAATTTGTAATAAATAAATAAATAAAATAATAAATCATTCTTCCCCTTAAACAATATTGTCTGCATTGTAGTTCTAAAAGTCCTTGGCACCAACAATATCTAAATAAGTGCCACCCCCACTTCAGCACAGATTCCCTCCAGACAGCTCCCAAACCCCACTAGGAGCTGTCCGGAGGGGATTGGTGCCCCTTCCACAAACTCCAGTATCCCAAATAGCCAGTTGAGGCAAAAAGGCTCCCCACTTCCCAATACATTAAACATCCCAGCTAGCTGGTCAAGGTTCCTCCCCCCTCCTAAACAATGTAACCAAGCTAGCCAGTCAGCTTGGGGGGGGGGGCCTCCCTGGGCACCTCCACCTTCCTGACCCCCCATTAATCTCTGGTGGTACGGTGGTGATTGGGGGTAGGAGCAGTCCTCCCTTCTCCTGCCCTGATTGTTGAGCCTTGCAAAATGTCTGCAACCATAGAGTGCTGCCCTCTAGCCTCACGCTAGGGAACAGCACCATGAGATTTCAGCCATATTTATGAATACCATTGAGGAGGGCATGAGCAATGGATAGATAATATTCTTTAAGGGGGGATGAGCAGGACATGAGGAGCCACAGCAGTGATCAGGGCATAGATCTTGTGAGAATTCTGTGCACCAAATTACTACCAAAGAGGCCCACAATACTTGCATCAGCAGGCACTGCAGGACTTGCTTTCCAAAATACCTGCTGGGAATGCCCCTTGCAAATACTGCAGAGGTTATAGTCTTCCTAAGGACCTTTTGCAGCTATCACAAAATCTACCATGGTTAGTAAACATGCCACTTAATGATAGTAGTACATAAGAACATAAGTTATGCCATACTGGGTCAGACCAAGGTCCATCAAGCCCAGTATCCTGTTTCCAACAGTGGCCAATCTAGGTCATACATACCTAGCAGTTTCCCCAAAAGACACAGGTTCCACATTGCTTATATTGGGTCAAGTATTGATATCCTGGGTCCCTTCTTAATAATGGTTTATGGACCTTTCCTCCAGGAACTTGTCCAAACCTTTTTTAAAGCCAGCTACACTAGCAGCCTTTACTACATCCTCTGGTAACAAATTCCAGAGTTTGATTATACGTTGAGTGAAAAAAATATTTTCTTTTATTAGTCTTAAATAGTTTACCCTGTAGCTTCATTGCATGTCCCCTAGTCTTTCTATATTCTGATAACGTAAACAATCAATCTACGTTTACCTGTTCCACTCCGTTCATTAATTTATAGACTTCTATCATATCTCCCCTCAGCCGTCTCTTTTCCAGGTTAAAGAGCCCTAACCTTTTTAGCCTTTCTTCATAGGGGTATCCTTCCATCCCCTTTACCATTTTGGTGGCTCTTCTCTGAACCTTTTCTAATAACGCTATATCCTTTTTAAGATACGGCGACCAGAATTGCACACAATATTCAAGGTGCGGTCTCACCATGGAATGATATAGAGACATTATAATATCCTTTGTTTTATTTTTCATTCCTTTCCTTATGATACCTAGCATTCTATTTGCTCTCTTGGCTGCCGCTGCACACTTGGCCGAGGGTTTTAACATGTTATCCATAATGACACCTAAATCTTTTTCCTGGGTGGTGGTTCCTAATGTGGAGCCTTGCATCGTGCAACCATAGTTTGGGTTGTTCTTCCCTAGGTACATAACTTTGCACTTGTCCACATTCAATTTCATCTGCCATTTTGATGCCCAGTCTTCCAATTTATCAAGATCCTTTTGCAATTTTCCACAATCCTCTTGGGTTTTAACAACTTTAAATAGTTTTTGTGTCATCTGCAAATTTGATAACCTCACTCGTTATTCCCTTTTACAGGTCATTTATGAATACGTCAAAAAGCAGCGGATCCAGCACAGATCCCTGGGGTACACCACTATTCACCTTTCTCCATTGGAAAAATTGGCCATTTAGCCCTACCCTCTGCTTTCTATCTTTTAACCAGTTCCTGATCCACAAAATTACACTGCCTCCTATCCCATGACTCTTTAGTTTTGCCAAAAGTCTCTGATGAGGGACCTTGTCAAAGGCTTTCTACACAGACCTAATGTCCCTAGCCTCTCAAGCATGACTGAATGACTGACATGAAATGCAGAAGAAATACAGCATCAAGAAATACCATTAGGACTGTTGTATCTCCAGCTAATTCTTAGTATGTGGTATCAATCACCAAGACTAAAAAAGAGGCACTTTTTCTAAAGTGCACTGTATTTTTGCAACTAATGTGCCAATAGCCTGTAAAATCATAGTGCATTAGATGCAAAAGCACAGCCTTAAATGTCAGGAGCGTGGACAATATGTTCCTGTCAATTAATATGCTGCACTATGCCCTAACACTTGCCAGTATTTGCGTGGGTACACTTACCTCCATGTATCACAAGCCTTGCAGTTAGTGCTGGCCAACTACAAGATGTTCACCAAGCCCACTCTTCTCCCCTATCTGGCCCATTTACCACCTTATATCCCTGATCCTAGCCCACTACTCTAACCATTAGGCTATTAGATATTCCCGTTCTTAAATACTATTCCAGGGATATCTATATAGACATCCATATTGGGCACATCCACTTTTTTTTCAGACTTTCTGGCTCGGATATTCCATATTGCACTTGAGCGTCCTTTGTAAAATGCTAGGCATTTGTGACCTGGATTAGCCACTGTTGGAAACAGGATACTGGGCTTGATGGACCTTGGTATGATCCAGTATGGCATTTCTTATGTTCTTATTTCTTATATGCCTTTACACATCAAACTTATCACACTTTCCAATGAAAAACATCTAGTCAAACTGATCCGCAGAATTTACCAGGATTATCACAACACACACACACAACAACAACAACATCAACTACAGCACTAATCAATATATTAGATTTTTCAGATGCATATCAAATATTTTTGAATTTTATTTATCTATTTCAATTTTCTCTCAGATCCACCTGGAAAAGTCAGATTTTTCTGATGAACTTGTACCACTTGAAAATGCCTTGACTCACATTTGACCTTGAATTCTTCTCGCATCTCTATTCAATATCATGTGAGTACAAGTTGTATAAACCACACTGTCCTATGACCCTTTATTACTGCAGAGACAAGTTATGTCTTATTTGGCTGATCTTGTTGAGATGTGCATAGCATATGATATAGAAATAACTCATGGTTCACAACTTTTTATTGAATTGAATTAGATGTCATATGCATTAGCTTGTGCTGGTGGAGTAGTTGCCTAATGATTAACACACTGGATTGATAACCAAGAGGCCAGGGTTTGATTCCAACTACCTCTCTTTGTGGCCTTTGGCAAGTCAACTTAACTCTCCATTGCTTCAGAAGTAAAATCTGGCAAACTGCTTCAAGTCACACTGACAAGAAAACCCAGGAGCTGCTGGATTGTCAGGTCAGCATTAATTTGAAGGCACACATTGCATTAATCTTATGGAGACAACCTACAGACATAGTTAAACATAATAATCTTCTAACTTATATGGATCAAAATATTTTACATAGACAAGCATAATAATTTCCCAACTTATATGGATCAATGAGTGAGCACTCTTTCAAAGCAGATAGCATTGTTCCTGCATAAAAGAAGTTATGAAGTAAGGTCAGGGAATGAAACTATGCATGGGGATTTCATTTTGAAATATCTACATATACTTTTAATTGCTTAGTGGTTGGAGAAATAGGTTACAAACAAGGAAGCCAGGCTTCCAATCTGAATTCTCCCACTAACACTCTTTGGGGCATGTTTACTAAACTGCGCTAACCATTAGTGTGGGCTTTAGTGTGCATCACACTAAATGCTAGTAAGGTTCCCTGCAGTAGCTGGGCAGGTTAGGGGAGGAATGTGGCCATTGACAGCACATTGTATTTAGCACAGTCATTATGGGTGCATGTTAACTACAAATGTTGCTGTTGGCATATGGGTGCACTTAACTCCACTTTGATGGCGGTATTAAGTGCATTCATGTGCCAGTTAGTATGGTGCCACATGTTTGCAATGCCTTAATGGCAGAGGGACAGACATACATGCCCCCTGAAGTTGGCATGACGTTCGTGCTAGATTTGTGGCCCAAACATGCCTCTTTGTGATCTCATTGCAGTGTTTGACTCTGTCAACCATAACAACCTGCTACAAAGGCTTCAAGGAATAGGGATCCATGGAATGGTGATGAACTGGTTTTTATCATACCTATCCTACTGAAAACAAGTGAGATCTGGAAGCCAACAATCAAGACCTTTCCCTCAACAACAAGTTGTTCCGCAGGGCTTGGCTCTCTCAGCACTGCTTTTCAACATATACTTACAACCACTCTGCAACATCATAAAACAACACAGCATCCAATACAGAATATATGCAGATGACATAATAGTTTTTGCCCCAAAAAACATCGAACATCCTAATTACACGCAGATCACTTCATGCCTCGAAGCAATGACAGGATGGCTCAAAGAACAAAATCTCACTATAAACTTCAAAAAATCAGAAGAACTACTCATCACTAGGAACACAATATTCTCCCAACCAGAGTCAACAAAAATCTTAGTCTATACTCAAACACCCAAGCAAGAAGTCAAATACCTCGGACTTACGTTTGACCAACAACTCTGCTTTCAACCCCACATCAAGAGAACAACCAGACAGCCTACCAAGAATTAAGAACCGTACACAAACTCAAGCCACTATTCAGTGATAGCGACTTCAGAACAATATGCCAGGCCATAGTAACACCCATATTAGACTATTGCAGAGCTACTCAATTCCAGTCCTGGTGGCCCGCAACCCTGCAGGCTTTTGGGATATCCCTAATGATATGCATGAGATATATATGCATTAGAGATAGCCTGCCAACCTGACTGGTTTGTGGCCCTCCAGGGCTGGATTTGGAGACTCCTGCCTTACACCTCTGTCATTTAAGATTGTGAGTGGGCAAGGTACAGATGTTCTAGACATCAAAAGGGTAGATAGAATGTGTCACATTCCTCCTAGATTATCAACACCACCAAAAAGTTGTCTAATAGACAATATTTTGGTGGTGGTGAGAAGCAAGGAGGAATGTGACAAATTCTAACCTCTTTGATGTCTTGGACATCTGCACCTTGCCCACTTACAATCTTAAATGACAGAGGTGTAAGGCAGGGGTCTCCAAATTCAGCCCTGGAGGGCCAAACACCAGTCAGGTTGGCAGGCTATCTCTAATGCATATATATCTCATGCATATCATTAGGGATATCCCAAAAACCTGCAGGGTTGCGGGCCACCAGGACTGGAATTTAGTAGCTCTGGACTATTGTAACATAATTTACCAGAGCCTTCTGAAGAAAATGATACTCCTTTTCCAACCGGTGAAAAACACTGCAGCCCACAAAATTACTGGAACAGCAAGGTATAGCCATATAACCCTCACACTATAGCAGCTACTTCGGCTCCCAGTCACTACACGTTACAAATACAAGACTTTAATAATAATCTTCAGGATAATCCACAACCTATTACCTCCTGTCCTTCAACCAATGAGCATGAAGACACTAGAGAATAGAACATGAATAACATCCAATAACAACACTTTGGATATCCCTACAAGCAAGATGAAAGCCAAGCAAACAACTCATAAAAGAACGTTCTCCATAAATGCTTCACCACTATGGAATGAGCTACCTACCTCAATAAGAGCCATCAAGGACTTATCAGACTAAAGGAAAGCAATAAAAACTTATCTCGTTATGGAATACTATGGACCCACCCCATGAGCACCTTGCATAAACCTAACCACTACAGACTGTAAACACTATCCATCCATCTATCTAGCTCCACTCCCACCACATCACATCCCTACCCATAATGATTTCCTATACCATATCATGCTCTCTCAAGATCACTCCCATCTCAGTTGTTCTCTCCCCCTAGCTCTGTACCCTAAACCCCCTTAAACAACTGCTTCTTGTATAAACCATTGCTGCTTTAATGTTAATAGCTGTTCTTAAAAAGTACATTTTCAAACCCCATATAATCTTCCAAGTTTAACACCCTTATTCAATGTAAACGTTTGGTCTTTGGTTTTATGTTATATGTAAAACGCTCTGAATTAATGATAGGGTGGTATAACACCCCCCCCCCCCCCCCCCGTTAAATAAATAAATCTTACCACCTATTGCTTCAGGCACAACTTAGATTGGGAGCCTATTTGGGCAGGGAAATAGATTTGGAAAAGGCGAGTAATAAATCTAAAATCCAAAGTACATGGGTTCAAGCATACCAACAGGGTGTACACTGTCTGCATTTTCCAAGGAAATGTTTTCCCAGATTACTGTTCTCATGTACAATCTGAAGTATTTGTTTAGACAAAAAAAAAAATCAAACTGTATATACATACTGTACATCCTTTTGAATTGAAGGAGCATTTAGCATTTACTTTTGCCAAAACAGAAAATCTGCACTAGAAAGGAGTAAGGAAAAATAAAAGGAAACTTTTTATGAACATTTCATAAAATAGATTTGAAAGAAAAGGGTAATTTTTCAGCAAAATTCCTCAGCACTAAGAATGTCCTACATATGCCAGAGGTTTGGTTACCCAAGCCATGAATGAGGTCTTAACTCTTTCTCATGGTAACAGTTTTCCATATTTTATGTATGATGTCAATCTAAAAATTTTCTCTGACTTCCTGAAGCTATTACAGTCCAGCCCCAAGAGACTCTAAAATATTTGGGACCTCGGCCAACATCATTCCTCTATGAATACTGGAATTTCAGTTTACGCTCTGTTTTGGTAAAGTGGTGCTATGCAGTTTTTAAACATGAATAGCTTAGAATACCGCACCCCAAACACAATTATCTATTTATCTATCTGAAAATAATGAAAGTAATATTTTGTGAAGTTCTGATGAATGGATCCTGCACCCACTTCCACCACAGTTCTGCCTTACTCCTCTGGTTCCCCTTTGCAGGTTAGGGGGGGGGGGACAATCTTCTGCACAATCTAAGCTTATTCTGTAGATTTTCCTTCTAGTACACTAAACGGAAAATCCCCACCTCTTTTGACTTTCACACAAAAAAAACACAGGGTTTCTCTGGACTCTGCCTTGCTGCAGTCACTTTGGCGTTTCAATAAAATTAAAATGAAAAACAAATTCAGTCTAGGTCTTTCTTACACTTGAGAATTGCTTTCTCCTTAGATGATACAACCTCATCCAGCTGTATCTGTGTGTGTGCTAGGAAAATTGCTGTTGTACTAGATCTGAGCCTTGCCTTTGATTTTAAACTATTCTCTTCTAGTTTTCCAGCTTGTACAGGTTGGTCTGAGTAGCACCATGCTTAATTGGTTTGTTTTATTTCTCAAAGATAGGTAAACCATTAATTTCCCCTCATCCATATTCTTTGCTTTTCATTGTGGTGTCCCACAGGGCTCCATTCTAATACCTGTACTTTTCAAGATATTTTTAGCTCCTTTAATCAACCTCATACAAACATTCTGCATCGGTGCCTTTCTTTGAGCTGACAATGAGAACATAAGAATGTATGAAAAGCCAGAATGAGTCAGGCCAAGGTCTATCGATCCCAGAACCCTGTCTCCAACGGTGGTCAGTCTGGGTTGCAAGCACACAGCAAATCCCTCTTTTTAAAGAATTAGATCAGAAAATGAGGAAAAACATGTGGCAAATGCACACAGTGGAGAATGAAGTGTTACTCCAGGAACCCTTTGTCAATCAAGAACAGATACATGATTGCTTAAGGAAAGTAAGGAGAAGTGAACTAAAAACCAAGGATAAGATAGATGTAACCCAGGACAGTGGATTACGGATGAGATAGTTTACAGCAAGCATTGAAAACATTGGCAAAACTGGCATATGTAGATTCTGTAAGAAAGAGCTGAAAACAGCGACTTGCCTCATAGCTGGCTGTGAAGTTCTAAAGACAGAACATTTCTATACAGAAAGACAAATCAAAGTGGCACGTCTCATCCATTGGAAACTTTGTAAGCACTACAACATCACTGTACTGGAAAAGTACTGGGATCATGTCCCTAAGATAATTACCAAGAATGAAGAAGTTATAATAACTTGGGACATTCCCATACTGACAGATAAGAAACTGGATGCGAAGAAACCCGATATCGTGGTAAAGGAGAAAACCACCAGAATGGTATTGATAACAGAGGTATCAGTTGCAAGTGATTATTCTGTGAATCACACGGAGAGGGAGAATATCCTGAAGTACTAAGAAATTCAGTAAGAGACCAAGAAATTGTGGCAGAAAGATACCAAGTTATTTCCCATAGTGCTGGGTGCCATAGACTTGATTAAGAGGAACGTCTAGGCACATATTGATAAAGTACCTATACATTGTCACAGCCCCTCCTAGTGGCAGTGTGCAGAAAGGAGAGGGTGGACACATTGTTGGTTGAAGAAGGATAAACTTTTCTAGACCAGTTGTATCATGGTCTTTGTAGTCCCACTTCATAAAGAAATAGTTATGAGCCTTGTGCAGGGTTAAACTTAAATGGTTTTTATTCCCTTTGTTGCGCAAAGGTTTCCAGGAAGACAAAAACAGAATGTACCTTACTTCAGGGTTTATGCGAAAATATTTACAAAGTCAGTAACTGTTACAGGCGCTTCACAGTTCTTTGCGTTCAAACAGGTTTTCAAAACCAAGAGGAAAAACAAATACAAAAACTTCTTCTTTCAGCTTAGCAAAAGCAAAAATATATGTTAAAGCATGTCCTGCTGGTTACAATTCTGTGAGAGACTCTAGACTCTTGGAAACACAGAGTGAGCAGTTCATCGGGTGCTCTAACTGCAACGGCTCTGGTTCTATCACCTCTATTTGCATAGGTTCCTGTTCAGCCGTGTTGTCAGCTAGTCCTGAGCTTTCCCTGGATAAGGCAGGTTGTAGTTCAATAGATCTCTTCATTATTCCCTAGCCTTGCTGGTCTTGGTTTGGCAAATAACTGTTATGGCTTTTTACTATGCCTCTCTATAAAGGTTTCACAAGCCTTTCCCAGCTTTGTTTCCTATCAGTACTGCTCTCTGGGTTATAAGCTTTTCTAGGAGCTGGCTCACATCTTGGAAAGGAAATATAACTGTACCTTGGATCTTTGAGACGTGCTCTGCTGGTATTTGCTCTACCTGGCAGTCTCCTTCTATCACTATCTTACCTGAAGACTGGCTCCTGGAGCTTTCTGGAATGGCCTTGTCCTCCCTGGAACTTAGCTCTTCCTTGTAGGTACTCCAAGCTTCTCTGCCTTTTCAGTATGTGAGGTTCCTCTCTCAGGTCCCCTCTCAGTTCCTCTCTTAACTTGTGTTCCTCTCCAAACTTGTGGTCCCCTCTGAGCTTGAGGTCCTCTCTCTGCTCCTCTCTCAGTTCATAGTCCTCTCTCAGTTCCTCTCTCAGCTCGAGGTCCTCTCTCAGTTCCTCTCTTAGCTCGAGGTCCTCTCTGCTTTCTTCCTTCTGAGCACTGTTTATAAAACTGTTTCTCCACTGAGCTTCCTGGCTCTCTACTCAGGTGTACCTGATTAGCTCCTGCAGTCTCAAAACCTGGGTGTGTCAGCTTAGCTTCTGCAGCCTCATGCCTGCTCCCTCTAGCTGCACTTTTAGGTAACTGCACCTTCTGTGAGTCAGTTGCTTTATAATAAATAGTGGGTTTTTTTCTAAGTCTATAGCTTCAATGGCTTCAGCTTCATCACAACATGTTATATCTTATAAACCCCAGAGGGAGACTCTTTTGGCACAATGCAAGTACTACATAGAGCATTAGCAGTAAATTTGAGAGACTGAGATCATACTCCACGTGCACTGGCTTAGAAGTGAGGTTCACGACTGTCATGGTATGCGCAAAACTAACCCATTTGGAGAAACTGCCCTTAGATCTCCTTCCCATAGTTTATTTCCAGGGATAAACTGGCTCTCCCAAATTTGTTGGGATAATATATTTGGGGGGCTTTTTCTCCAGAAACATGTCTAATCCTCTTTTGAATCCTACTCTGCTGTTCATATCTTCTGGCAACAGATTCCGCAACTTGCGTGCTTTGTACTGGATAAATAAAACAAAAATACAATTCTATGATTTGTTTTCAATCTGCTGGTCATTATTTTCTTGTAGTATCCTCTTACATTTGTGTTGTATGACATGCTAAACAGCCATTCCGTATTTAACTGTTTCATTCTATTCATAATTATATAAACCTCTATTATATTCCCTCACTCATCTTTTTTCCAAGTTGGACAGCTCTAACCTGTTAGCATCTCTTTATAAGGGAAGTATTCCAATCCTTGTCCTAGTTGCACTAAATTATTTTTGAGATGGGATGACTAGAATTGCACACAATACTCAAGTTGTGGATGCTTTGATCCTGGCTCTTCCGATCTTGGAACCTTAAATTCATACTTGGATATGGTTGCTCAGTGGCTTGCAGAATGTAAATATAAGTTGAACCCTGCCAAATTAAAAGCTATTTTGAACTCTAATAAGATAATCATCCCTCCCATTTCTCCAATTATTATGAAAAATCCTGTTTCATTGTGGGATACTGGAGCTACTCTAGCTGTTTATCTTGGATTACTTTGAACATTTGATTAAAAAAATCATTGCTTTAATAAAGGCCTCCTTTTAATGACTTTTGTAGAATCAATCAGATCATTCATTGAGCTTACTGATACTACTACTACTACTATTTATCATGTATATAGTGCTATAAGGTTTACAAGACTTACTTGTAGAAGTAAGCAACAGTCCCTGCTCATCAGAGCTTACAATCTAATTAAGACAGACCACACAACAACAACTGGGGACTAGGTCCACTCAAGGGGAATCACAAGATACAGATAGGTAATAGGTAAGGGAATATGGAGATCAAGATCCAAAAGCAGCCTCGAAGAGGTGGGTTTTTAGCCTGGATTTGAATAGAACCAGAGAAGGAGCCTGGGGTAATAACTCAGGTAGTTTGTTCCCAAGTATATAGAGCAGCAAGATGGAATGAGCAAAGTCTGGAGTTGGCAATGGCAGTAAAGGGCACAGAGAAAAAGGATCTGCCAGAGGAGCAGTTTTCCTAAGGAGGGGTGTAAGGAGTGATAAGAAAGGAAAGGTAATGAGGAGCTGCAAAATAAATGCACTTATAAGTCAGTAGGAGAAGTTTGAATTGAATGCAGAAATGGATAGGGAGCCATTGAAGAGACTTGAGAAGAGGGGTTATGTGAACATAGCGAGATTGGCAGAAGATTTTCAGCTGAGGTTTGAACAGACTGAAGGGGAGAGAGATGATTCTGAGGGAGACTGGAAAGCAGAAGTTTGCAATAGTCTATACAGGAGGTGACTAGAACGTAGGTAAGGGTCTTAAGTGTGTTCATAAAGGAAAGGATGACTTTTACTGATGTTATAGAGGAAGAGATGGCAGGTTTTAGCTATCTGTTGGATGTGTTCAGAGAAGGAGACAGAAAAGTAAAAAATGACCCCAAGGTTGCGAGCTGAGGAAACATGGAGAAGTAGAGTGTTATCCACAGATATAGAGAAAGGAGAGAGAGGAGGTGGCTTTAGAGGAAAGGATAAGGAGCTCTGTTTTAGCAATGTTCAATTTCATATGGTGGTGAGACTTCCAGGCAGCAATGTCAGATAAGCAGGCTGAGATACGGGCCTGGATTCCCGGAGAGATTTCAGATGCAGAGAGGTAAATTTGAGAGTCATCAGCATAAAGATGATATCTAAAACCATGGGAGGAGATGAATGCACCAAGGAATTGAGTGTAGAGAGAGAAGATGAGAGGTCCCAAGACAGAACCCTGAGATATCCCAACTGAAATAGGATGGGGACAGAAGAGGATGCACCAGAACATATACTAAAGGTGCATTGGGAGAGATAAGAAGAAAACCAGGCCAGAACAGGATCCCTAAAACCAAGGGAGAATAAGGTATCAAGGAGAAGCAGTGTCAAACAGTTTATCAAGGATAAACAGTGTCAAAACTAGTACAAAGGTCAAGAAGGATGAGTTTCGAGTAACAGCCCTTGGACTTGGCAAGGAACAAGTTATTAGAGATTTTTATTTATTTTATTTATTTAACAGGGTTTCTATAGCGCTTTACCCTACAGTCAAAGGCGGTTTACATTGAAACAAAGCTTGATACCTTGTAACAGGCTAAAGAACTTGGATAACTTAATACATTGCAACAGGGCAAAGAACTTGGAGGGAAGTTAATAGTAGCGGGAAATAGTGTTTAAGAGGGGAGGGGAGATGGGGCAGAAGTGAGGGGGACAGAGATAGTTGCATAAAGGTATTATGTCTTGTCCTCAGTGAAGTAAGCTGTAAATAGGTGGGTCTTAAGGATCTTTCTGAATGTTAGCAGATCTTTTGTGGTCCAGAGTTTGTAGGGAATTGAGTTCCAGAGGGAAGGCGCATATAGGGAGAAAGCTGTACTGGATGTGGTAGTATTGGATCTAGTGAAGGATGCTGAGGTAGCTAGGGTGTTCTGGGAGTCTGTTCTCCTTGTGTGGTCATCCTTGGTCTCATTTATTATTGTTTGAAGGTGTGTGGCTGATCTTGAAAACTGTAAGGATGGCTTTAAATTTTGTGTGTTCCATAATGGGAAGCCAGTGGAGCTGTTTGAGCAATGGAGTTATGTGCTCAGTTATGCTGGCATTGCAAAGAGTAGGTGCTGCTGAGTTGAAGGCTAGTTGAAGTGGGTGGATTGTTTTCTTAGGAAGGACTTTGAGGATGAGGTTGTAGTAGTCTAGGTGTGGAAAGATGAGAGCTTGAAAGACCGTGCAGTAGTTATTTTGGGTTAGGAGAGGTTTGAGATGTTGTACAGCCTTGAGCTTATAGTATATGTGCCTAGCGATGTTTCTTATGTGGGCAGCGAATGTTACAGTGCCTTGCAAAAGTATTCATCTCCTCAGTTTTTGTCCTTTTTTATCACATTACGTACAACCTGAAATGAAAATGCAGGTTCATTTGAATGTTAGGTAATGTAATGGACCTAACAATATAATCCAAATTGGTGAAGTGGAATGACAATAAAATACCTTGCATATATAAAAAAACAAGTAAAAACTGAAAAGTTGTAAGTGCATATCTATTCATCCCTTTTGATATGAAACCCCAATTAACCTCAGAAGCTACATAATTAGTTGATTATAATGCATCTGTGTGCAATCAGTATCATATGATCTGTCACATGATGCCTGTATAAATATACATGTTCTGAAAGGTCCCTGACTCTGCAGCACCACTAAACAAGCAACATGATGACCGAGGAGCACTCCAAACAGGTCAGAGACAAAGTTGTGGAAAAGTATAGATCAGGGTTGGGTTATAAAAACATATTCTAAATTCTGAATATCCAACAGAGCAACTACCAGCCATAGATAAACCATTAGACCCCAAGAGATCCAAAAGAAGGAGACATCCAGCCCCATGGTTTACAGCAGATCTTCGGTCATCGCTTCTCTCCCTTAGGAAACTCGAAAGGAAATGGAGAAGATCCCGCTCCAAAATTGACAAAGCAACATACCTAACCAACCTTAAACTCCACCGCGAAACCATATACCTCAGAATGAGTGAATACCATGCCAAACTCCTTCTCCGCTCTCTAAACAAACCTAGAGACCTGTTCAGCTTAGAAAAATCTCTAACTAAGGAACCTGCACCTACCCAACCCGAGCCTATTTCCCCCCAGTCATATGCTGACTACCTCCAATCCAAAACTTCCATAACCAACACAGTTTCAGTTACCATTCCCTGCTACGCACACACCTCACTTCCACCTATCACAATGTTCACAACTCCAACAGAGAAAAACATCCAAGATATCATCGCCATCATCAACACCTCTACAGCTCCAAGCGACCCCTGCCCAGCATACTGGGTCAGAACTCTGCGAGTTGAACTTAGTCCAATTCTAATCAACATCATTGGACTTTCCTTTGCAACAGGCTCTTTTCCCACATTCCTCAAACAAACATCAATAAGACCACTTCTGAAGAATAACAGACTTGACCCACTAAAGACTGACTCCTACCGCCCAATCTCAAGTATACCTCTATTAGCCAAGATAACAGAGAAGGTTGTCCAGCGGCAGATTCAACACCACATCGATGAGGTATCACCTCTCGACCCCTGTCAACACAGATTCAGGGAGTCTCACGGTGTAGAAACTCTCCTCACCACCCTAACCAACGCTTTGAATAGAGGATTGGACAAAGTTGAAAATGGCTTTGCTCTCATTTTCCTAGATATCTCTGCCGCCTTTGACTCTGTTAATCACAATCAACTTCTCACTCATCTCTAAGAGAAGGGCATCCATGGCCTCGCCTGGGAATGGTGTAGGTCTTATCTATCGGATCGTTGGCAGCATGTCAGAGTTGGTTCTACCACATCCGCACCTTTCCACCAACACAAAGGTGTTCCGCAGGGCTCTTCTTTATCCGCGCTGCTGTTCAATGTCTACATGCAGCCGATATGTGACATCATACGCTCCTTCAATATCTCTACTCTAATCTATGCAGATGACGTCCTGCTGTTTACTCCTTTCAAAATCAAACAACCAGACTTCTCCAGCCTTATTAATTGCTTCAACGCCATCACCGACTGGTTATCATCTCAAAATCTCCGAATAAACTTCAAGAAGATGGAAGTTCTGTTCATATCAAGGAACAAAGATTTCTCACCTCCATCTTCCCTAAGAGTAAGAGATGCGGAACTACCCAGTAAACCTTCCATTCGCTACCTAGGGATTACTCTGGACCAGCATTTCGACTTTAAGGAGCACATACGAAACACCACCAGATCTGTCTACAATAAAATTAGAAAGCTAAGGCACCTCAGGCTCATGTTACCTCATAATGACTTCAGGACCATTTTTCAAGCCCTCATCCTACCACACTTTGATTACACAAATGTCGCCCTGTATGGACTCCCCAAGAACACCCTTAATCTGCTGCAACTCGCTATGAATGCGGCTGCACGTGTTCTCTGTGGTTTAGCAAGATCAGACCATATAACCCCGATACTTAAGGAACTCCACTGGCTACCAATCCATTGCAGGTTAACATACAAAGTCCTTCTCATTATCTTCAAGATCAGCAATAACCTAGCCCCCACGACAATCAGTGACCTTATCACCCTCACCCCGAAAAACAGAATTAGAAGGTCAGTAACCGACAACACCTTGATCATCCCCAAAGAGTCCATCAAGTGCACCCAGATGACCAGGAAAAGAACCTTCGCCTTCTACGCCCCTAAATGTTGGAACGAACTTCCATCAGAAATTAGATCCATCAAAGACCTTATTCAGTTCCGTAAGGCAATCAAGCACCACATTTTCCTACTTCACTTTGCTCAAGCATCCACCCCGCCGCTGCTCACCTACACACCAATATCCACAAACCTTACCCAGTCATGAGTATTTTGAGCTTGCCTTAGCCCTTCTTGTATATACTAACCTAATCTAATTGTATTTTTGTACATATGTTTATAGTTACCCTGTTGCTCCAAGTTGAATCTCCTGTTACAATGTAAGCTCCAAGTTTGAACTCCTGTTACAATGTAAGCACAGAACAGTTTTCTGACTGTGCACCCTTGTTATATGTGAACCGCACTGATAACAAATAGCGCGGTATATAAAAGTTGTTAAATAAATAAATAAATCAAATAAATTATAACAAAATGGAAAGAATATGGCACCACTACAAACCTGACAAGAGAAGGCCGCCCAGCAAAACTCACAGACTGGGCATGAAGGGCATTAATCAGAGATGCTACAAAGACACCAAGGATAACACTGAAGGAGCTACAAAGATCCACAGCGGAGATGAGAGTGTCCATAGGACCACTTTAAGCCATACACTCCACAGATGGGGATTTATGGAAGAGTGGCCAGAAAAAAGCCATTGCTTAAAGAAAGAAATAAGAAAACATGTTTGGAGTTTGCACAGCAGCATGTGGTGGACCCCCCAAACAGATGGAAGAAGGTTCTCTGGTCAGATGAAAATTGAACTTTTTGGCTATAATGGGAAATGCCATGTATGGCACAAACCCAACACTTCCCATCACCCCGAGAATATGGTGGTGGCAGCATCATGCTGCAGGGATGTTTTTCTTTTTTTTTAAATTCTTTATTTTCGTTTTATAACAACAGAGGAAAGGAAGACATACAGCTAAAAGACAAATACATAAAGTGTAATACATACATCAAAGTAAACCCCTACCACCCCCCTCCCCCCCTGCTTCTTCTCTAGAAAACTAATCATTCCCAAAGCGGGCGTGTATTTACATTATTGTGTTACAAAACCTAACGGTGATCTGAAACATGATGAGTGCACATTAAACAGACATGTCGGAACAATGAGCAGATTGTACATAATCATTGAGCATCTGCCATTTAGACAAGCAAGAATGAGTTTGGGTATGAGGAATAGCTCTCCGAGATATCTGCTCATATTTACTATATAAGCAGACGAGGTTCCACCATTCGTTGACAGTAAGTCGAGAGCTATCCTTCCAATTCCTCGTGATTAAACATATAGCTATACCCAGCATGAAATCAAGGAGAAAGCGACCCTTCTTAGGAAGAGAGGGGACCTCCGCCACTGAACGGAGTCCCACAATCTTCCAGGAGAGAGGCTCGTGAAGGTGTAAGATAAATTGAATACGACCCCAGACCCGCCCCCAGTAAACCTGTAGTTGAGGACATTCATATATAACATGAGCGAGGGTTCCCACAGCAGTATGGCAAGACCAACACTGGTCTCTAGCAGTTGTGTTCCATTTGGCTATTTTTTCTGGAGTATAAAAGCATCTGTGTGCAAAAAAGAAGAGAGTTTGGGTAACTGAGGCAGACCGGGAAACCCGCACTACTTTGCTCCAGAAAACGCTCCATTGCACAGGGGTTAAAGTAGTTTTCAGTTCGTGCTCCCAGGCTTGTTGGGCTCTAAAAGTGGCAGTATCTGTACCCTGACATAATATTTTATAAAAGTTAGAGGCCACCCCATGTGTACTACTAATAGAGTGAACTAGTTCTAATAGCCCGTCCTCAGTAGGGACCGAGGGCGGCAGGATTTGAGCACTTTTGAGGCAATGTTGAAGCTGCATCAATTGAAAGTAATGTTTCGCTGGTAACGCAAATTCCTTTTGTAAATCAGAAAAGGTTTTCCAACGAGCTGCTGAGAAGAGCTGTTGGGGTGTCCAGATCCCCCTAGAGTACCAGGGTTTCCATGCTATCGTTCTATTATGGACTTGAATTCTGGGGTTATTCCACAGCGGGAGTCCGTCCTGAGGACATACGTTTGGGCCCAGTGATAGAATGAGAGTGTTAAAGGCCGCAAGAGTATCGACAATCATGGGGGGATGGCGGGAATCGACTGGATGGGACATGCCGGGGAGATGGGTCAACGGAATTGGGCTACTAAGCTCCTCTTCTATATCAAGCCAAACCGGTCTGCCGTCTGTTGAGGCGTCAAGCCATCGGGCACCTTGTTTAAGTAGGAAAGCTTGATGATATCTGAGAAAATCAGGAAATCTGGTACCCCCTAGTTCCTTGGCGGACTGTAATTTTTGTTTAGATATCCTTGGTGGCTTGCCCTGCCAAAGATAGCGGACGAGAAGGCCCTCAATATCTTTATAAGTGTGTAGCGGAAGTAAGCATGGCAGCATTTCTAAAATGTAGTTCACTTTGGGGACTATCATCATTTTCACAGTTTCTAGGCGGCCCCACCATGTAAGGGATAAGGGAGACCAACGATTTGTGAGCTCACGGACTTTGGAGACTACCTCTTTAGCATTAAAACTGATAGTGTCTTCTAAAGGAGAACAGTAATGGACCCCAAGATATTTCACCATGCGGGATTGCCAAAGGAAAGGAAAGGCCTGCATGTCAGCCTCATGTACCCAACGGTTCAGTGGGAATGCTACAGATTTGGTCCAGTTAATTTTATAACCCGATAATTGCGAGTATCCATCAATCAGATCCAAGACAGCTGGAACCGAATCAAGGGATACGAAAAGCATAAGGTCATCTGCATATGCAGAGAGTTTAATCTCTCTGTGACTGAAGGGGACACCTCGAATACGTGCGGACTGTCTAATAAGGAGGGCGAGGGGTTCAAGAGCTAGATCAAAGAGCATTGGTGATAGGGGGCAACCTTGACGCGTGCCTCTTTGGAGATTAAAAGGCTGAGACTTAATGGCATTTACACAAATACTGGCGACGGGTTGAGTATACATGACTTGGAGGTATCAGAGGAAGCCCTCCCCAAAGCCATACCATCGGAGAACTGCAAATAAGAAGGGCCATTCTAGGCGATCAAAGGCTTTTTCAGCATCAAGAGAAAGACCCACCCATGGATGAGCAAGATCAGCAGCACTGGATAGCACATGGCACAAGGTCCGAGCATTGTCAGCGGTGGATCGGCCGGGTATAAAACCGCATTGGTCGGGATGGATTAGGGTGGCCATCCTATCAGATAGCCGGGTGGCCAAGATCGTTGCGAAGATCTTATAATCGGCATTAAGTAGGGAGATTGGACGGTAATTGGCAGTTAGCAGCGGGTCTCTGCCTTCTTTCTCAAATACTACCACATTAGCTGCAGAAAAGGATCCCAAAGAGGATGTATCTGCCGCAAGGGCAGTAAAATAGAGTTTTAAGTAGGGAACTAAATCTGCACTGAACGTTCTGTAGAATTCGGTCGGGAGACCATCAGGCCCTGCAGCCCGTCCCGAGGCTGTTCGTTTTAGGGCAGATTGGATCTCTGAAGTAGAGAAGGGTTCATCCATCGCGTCCCTATCCGCTTCAGAGAGGGTCGGCCGCTGAATATCAGAAAGCAATCGCTCGAAGGCCTCTGGTGAGAACTCACATTCAGATTGATATAGGCGGGTATAGAAATCCCGAAAGAGTTCTACAATATCGGAATCTGTGGTCAATATGCCCCCTCCCTGTGGGGCTCGAAGGGCCGCTACGCGCTTGGCTTCTTTTTGACCTTTCAAGGCGTTGGCTAAAAGTCGACCGGCTCGGTTATTTTCACGATAGTATGTCCCTCGTTGAAGCTCAATACTCTTAGAAGCAGCAGTTGAAAGGATTGCATTATATTGAAAACGGAGACGCTGTAAGCGAATTAAGACACATGGATCAGTACGTGAAGTTAGAACTCGTTCGCCTGCTTTGATTTGTTGGTCTAGTATGAGTAGCTGCTGTTTGCGTTGTTTCCGCAGGCGGATTTGATAGCTAGTGATCGTTGCTTGAATGGCCGCTTTGAAACCCTCCCACCAAGCCCAATTCGCAGTATCCTGGGGTAAATTAAAATGGAAGTAATCCTGTATGGCTGCTCGAATTTCTAACTGGAACTCTGGCTGAGTTAACAGGGCTCTATCAAAGAACCAGGCCCCCGAATTCCCCTGGGGTGCAGTAGTGTGTAATTGAAAGGAAATAGCAGCATGATCTGAAATATGTTGGGAGTGAATCTTGGCAGTGTCCGCCTGAGGAATTAAGAGTTTTGATATCAGAAAGAAATCTATGCGAGACTGGGATTTGTGAGGGGAAGAAAAGAAGGTAAAGTCAAGCTCATTGGGGTGTAGTAACCTCCATAGATCAACCAAAGCAAGATCTTTGATCAAAGAGGTAAGCGTGATGTGACTCTTGGGGGGACCATTTGTCCTAGGCGGCTGTTTGTCAATCAGGGGATCAAGAACTAAATTGAAATCCCCCCCTATTATTAATGAAGTATGAGCAGAGGCCTGCGCAACCTGAGCAATGGTAGCAAAGAAGGCAGGGTCATCCACATTAGGAGCATAAAGGCATATACATGTTACTTCAAGGCTACCTATCTTGAGGTGAACTCTGGACCATCTACCTGCTGTATCTGAGCTAGTCGCAAGAATAGTAGCATGCAAAGATTTCCTAACCAGTATGGCAACCCCGCATTTCTTAGAAACGGCTGGGGAGTAGGCGGCCACCATGTAAGGTTTAATATTGAGTTTAAGAGTTTCCTTCGAATTTAAATGCGTTTCTTGGAGGAAAATCAGGTCCGCAGCTTCATGACTTAGATAGTTTAGGATTTTCTTCCGTTTTATCGGATTATTGATGCCTTTTACGTTCAATGAGAAAATCTTACATGGTGCCATCAATCGGTAATAGACATTTTAGGGAAGGGCGCTTGAAAACATGCAACATAATCAGAATCTGTGCAACAATGACATAATCACCAAGTATGCTGGCTAATACACCCCATATGGAAAAGTATGTACCAAAGTATCTTAGAGAAGAAGCAAAACCCCCAATGAATATGGCGACCATATGTCTGCGGGAGGAGGCCCTAGAGAGGAAGATGGAGACATAAAAAAAGAAAAGAAACACCAGAGTCCATAATTAACACTGTCTCTGATACTCATCGAGGCTACTGTGGGTAGATGGAGTCGGGTCACAGATAGCATCAGAAGTAAGGCAACAAACCGCCCTCGCCAGACTCTTCGCTGAACCGCGACGAATCCAATATGGCAGGTACAGCAGATATGCAAATATTTGCAGGAATATTCTGGAAGTCAGCGCATCAAGTCGGCTTCTTTAGAATCCAAGAACTCCGCTAGTAGATCAGGGTCCTCAAATGTTCTTGTCTGATTGTGAAGCGTGACTCGGAGCTTGGCCGGATACATCAGGCCGTAGCGTGCTTGTAGTTGTTGAAGCCTCGGCCGAAATTCCAGAAAGCGCTTTCGGCGGTCGACCGTGGGTTTAGCCAGGTCAGGATAGAAGGAGATCTTGTGGCCCTCAAACTCCATATGGCCCTTGGCCCGAGAGGCACTGAGAATTTGCTCCACATGTTGATATCGCAAAAGTCGAAAGATGATAGGCCTCGGGGTCTTCCTGTTGAGCGTTATATTTGTAGGTACACGATGAGCGCGATCGATCTCCAAATCTTTGGTAAAGGTAATTTGGAGCAGGGAAGGGAGAATTTTATATAAAAACTCTTTCATGTCTCCCGATTCCGCTCCCTCCGGTACGCCCACGAGTCGTAGGTTGTTGCGGCGCGCTCTGTTATTGCCATCTTCCACTTCTTTCTGCAAGGCCCGTACCTGACGTTCAACTTTGTCGAGTTTGGACAACCGGGCCGCATGGGAGTCCAATATACTCTCCATTTTGTCCTGACGCGAAGAGAGCCCCTCTAGCCTGCCCTGCAGTACACCAAGATCTTCCCGCAGCGCTCGGAGTGCTTCACCGTTTGATTGCACGAGGTCCTTAACCCCTCTAATCTCTGCGAGGATTTCCTGCTGCATTTCGGGGCCCTCGTGCGAAGCCAGCCCCTTCTGCGGGGACGGGGGTTCAGTTTTGGAGCATTTGCCGTGAGAAGCCGCTGGAGATCCAAATTCCAGGCGCGTGGGTTTGGTCCCCGCCATCTCACCAATGTGCCCCGGCAAGATCAGAACAGGAATTCAAGTATAGACGGTGTTAATTCAGGATTCTGAGTAGGCCTCTCGGGAGCCTCAGCGTTATGCGACCATCCCGCTGGACATCGGGCTCCGCCCCGTGCAGGGATGTTTTTCATCGGTAGGGGCAGGAAAACTGGTCAGGATTGAAGGAATGATGGATGGCACTATATACAGGGCAATTCTTGAGGAAAATCTGTTTCAGCCTGCCAGAGATTTGAGACTGGGGTGAAGGTTCATCTTCCAGAAGGATAATGACCCTAAACATACCACTAAAGCTGGTTTAAAGCAGTGGTTCTCAACCTTTTTTGTACCGTGACCCCTTTTACCGTTGGTCAACTTGTGGTGACCCCCAATGATAAAATCAAATGCGTCTCTCTTCCTTTACCGTTAACGCATTGTCGCTGTAATCATTTGTTGAATTATATTATAGGCCTTTGCAATATGTTTTTATTTATAAAATACTTATTTAAATAATCAAAACAACAAGTAACAATATTTGATTTCAAAATTATGATGATTTTGTAGTCAAATCACTAATATGAAATAAAATTATTTTTTCTACCTTTGTTGTCTGACCAATTTATTCTCTGATCATGCTGGTCCCGATCTGAGGCTTCTGCTTTCCTGTCTTCTCTTAGCTCTCTTTCTGTGGTCTATGGTCCATCTGCCAGTTCTTATCTCTTTTGTTTTCTTCACTTCTTTCCATCAGCCTATTTCCAGTCCCAGTAACCCTCCCCAGTATCAGCCCCTTTCCAGTCCTCACTCCCAGTACCTTCCAATGTCAACTTGCATTCCCATGACTGCCACTGGTGTCCATTCCCTTCCAGTCCCCCTCCTTCCCCACTGATCAGTCCCTTCTAGTACAAATACCATGGCAGCCCCTCTCAGATCCACTCCCTTTCAGTTCCATGCTCCCATCCCCTTGTATCAGCCCACTTGTAGCCTTAGCCCACAGTTTTCTTCCAGGGTCAGCAGCTCTATCCTCCCCTCCCCACAATCAGCCCATTCCCAGTCAAAGCCCCCTAATCAGCTCACTTCTAGTGCTAATCCCCCTCAACCCCATTACCAGTCCTACCCCCCCCCCTAATCAGCCCAATACCAGTCCTACCCCCCATCAGCTCATTTCCAGTGCTAGTCCCCCCCTCAACCCCATTATCAGTGCTAGGCTCCCCTAATCAGCCCATTTCCAGTCCTAACCTCACTGATCAGCTCATTTCCAATACTAGACCCCCATCAGTCCATTACCAGTCCTACCCCCCCTTGATAAGTCCATTCCCAGTCCTAGCCTTCCCTAATCAACCCATTACCATTCGTAGCCCCCCCATCTGCCCATTACCAGTGCTAGCACCCCCATCAGCCCATTATAATCCTAACCCGCACTGTCTCTCGCCTCTGTCCAGCATTTATCCCGTCTGTCCAGTATGTCCCCATGTCTCTCCCCTTTGTCCATGCCAGCCTACTCCCTCCATGTCAGCCCCCCTCCCTCCATCCATCCATATCAGCCCCCTCCCTCCCTCCCTCCATGTCAGCCCCCATCCTTCCATCCGTCCATGTCAGCCCCCCTCCCTCCATCCATCCCTCCATGTCAGCCCCCCTCCCTCCATCCATCCCTCCATGTCAGCCCCCATCCTTCCATCCCTCCATGTCAGCCCCCCTCCCTCCCTCCATGTCAGCCCCCCTCCCTCCCTCCCTCCCTCCATCCATCCATATCAGCCCCCATCCCTCCCTCCCTCCCTGTCAGCCCCCTCCCTCCCTCCCTCCCTCCATCCATCCATATCAGCCCCCATCCCTCCCTCCCTCCCTCCCTGTCAGTCCCCTCCCTCCCTCCCTCCGTCAGCCCCCATCGTTCCATTCGTCCATGTCATCCCCCCTCCCTCCATCCATCCCTCCATGTCAGCCCACATCCTTCCATCCGTCCATGTCAGCCCCCCTCCCTCCCTCCCTCCATCCATCCATCCATATCAGCCCCCATCCCTCCCGCCCTCCCTCCCTCCCTCCATCCATCCATATCAGCCCCCATCCCTCCCTCCCTCCCTCCCTGTCAGCCCCCTCCCTGTCAGCCCCCATCCTTCCATCTGTCCATGTCAGCCCCCTCCCTCCATCCATCCATCCATATCAGCCCCCTCCCTCCCTCCCTCCCTCCCTCCATGTCAGCCCCATCCTTCCATCTGTCCATGTCAGCCCCCCTCCCTCCCTCCCTCCATGTCAGCCCCCTCCCTCCCTCCCTCCATGTCAGCCCCATCCTTCCATCTGTCCATGTCAGCCCCCTCCCGCCCACCCAGTCAGCCCCAACCTTTCATCTGTCCATGTCAGCCCCCCTCCCTCCATGTCAGCCCCCCACTGTCGATGGCAGCCGTGTTGCAGGGTGTCTGCCTCCCTTCTAATGCAGCCGCGGCTCTCTGCCTCGTAGGGAACCGCGGCTGTACCTGTAAAATCATTGCGGAGCCCTTCCTGTCTCGATGGGCTCCATGCAGCATTGTCCCGCCGCCAAAGGAAGTTGTTTACCACTTCCTTTGGTGGCGGGACAATGCTGCACGGAGCCCGTCGAGACAGGAAGGGCTCCGCAACGATTTTACAAGTACAGCCGCGGTTCCCTAAGAGGCAGGGAGCCGCGGCTGCAGAAGAAGGCGGTGAGTTTGCCGGAGTTTGCTGCTGCCGCCGAGAAGCGGACTCGGCAGCAACTTGTGCACATCTTAATTTTTTTTTTAAAACTTGGTGGAGGCTAAGCGACCCCCGCTAAATCCTGTGGCGACCCCCGTTGGGGTCGCGACCCACAGGTTGAGAACCGCTGGTTTAAAGAGAAACATTTAAATGTCTTGGAATGGCCTAGTCAAAGCCCAAACCTCAATCCAATTAAGAATCTGTGGCATGAAGATTGCTGTACACCAACGCAACTTGAAGGAGTTGGAGCAGTTTTGCCTTGAGAAATGGGTGAAAATCCCAGTGGCTAGATGTGCTAAGCTAATAGAGACATACCCCAAGAGACTTGCAGCTGTAATTGCAGCAAAAGGTGGCACTGCAATGTATTTACTTTGTGGGGTGAATAAATAGCACATTCCCGATTTCAGGTTTTTCTTTTGTCTTAATTATTGCTTGTGTCAGAATAAAGGATATTTTGCACCTTCAAAGTCATAGACATGTTGTGTATATCACATGGTGCTAACTCCCAAAACTCCATTTAAATTCCAGTTATAATGTGACAAAACAGGACAAATACTGAAGCTATGAATACTTTCGCAAGGCACTGAGGTGTTGATCAAGGGTGATACCTAGATACCGTACCTCTTGTTGTACATGAGGCTGGATACCATTTGGGCTTATGGTGTCTGGTGGGTTGAAGCTTCTGTCTCTGGTGATACATAGAGCTTCGGTTTTATTTATGTTCAGTTTCATGGTCATGCTGTGGATGATGAGCCATGAGTTGACTGCGGCGAAGCATTCTGTTAAGGTAGTGATGTATGGGTTCAGTGTGTATTGATGGGTGCATAGATCATGACATCATCAGCATATATATGGAAGAGGTCGACATTGGAGGTTTGGTGGATGAAGATGTTGAATAATAGTGAAGAGAGGGCAGATTCTTGGGGGACTCCTTGGGTTTGAGTATATGGTCTTGATTTTGTAGAGCTTGATTTTACCTTAAGTTGTCAGTTTGATAGATAGGATTTGAACCAGTTTAGAGGGATTCCAGTTTTTTGATGATTATGGCATGAGGTATGGGGTTGAATGCTGCCTTGATGTCAAGGAATATAAATTGGTATTTGGTGTGAGGTCTGTCTATGCCTATTATTAAATTGTTTAGGAGTGCTGTTGTGAGGGATTCTACTCCATGGTTGGGTTGAAAGCCATATTGTTGGGGGTCAAGAGGGGAGTGTGTGTCAATGTGATATTAAAGTTGATGGAGTACAATCTTTTCCAGTATCTTGGCCAAAAATGGAAGGCTAGGTATGGGTCTGTAAGATGTTGTATAGTTGATGTCATTGTTAGAACCTTTTTTTAGTGGTTGAATGGAGGCCATTTTGAGGTCAGGTGGTATGTATCCTTGCTGTGTGATCTTGAGGATTGTCAGAGAGAGTTCTTGTCTGGCCATCTTGATCAAGCTGACTGGACATGGGTCAAGATGGGGATGTGGTTGTGCTGATGCTGGTTATTATGTCATCCAGGTGCCTACGTGTGACTATGGAAAATGTCTTCAAAGAGTGCTGTGCTTCTGACTAGTCCGGAGTTGGAACATCTAGAAACGTCCTTGCAGTGTTACAAGTGGGGAGGTTAGAACTTGGAAGTAGTCGGCCATCTGCTGTGAGCTTAGATTTGTACCTTCTGTTTGCTGGGTGTGATCTTTTGTGAGGGACTTGACTACATCAAAGAGTTTGTGAGGGTAGTTGAGAGATGTTTCAATAAGTTTTGGGTTGTAATCTTTTCTTTTTCTTTGAGAGTGGCTGTTTGGTATTCTTTGAATTTGTATTGTATGTGGTGAGATTGTCAGATGTTCTGAAGTTTTTCCATTTCCTCTCAGTGGCTCTTAGGGTGTGCTTCATGTTTTTCAGTTGTGTCATGTACCATATTGCAAATTTATGTCTTTTTGCATTAGGGGCTTGGGTGGTACTGTCGCTTTGCTAGATATGGTTTTGTTCCATATTTGCACGAGGGAGCTGAGATCTCCGGAGCAGATTGGAGGTCAGGTAGGATTTTCTCTAGAAATTATTTTTTGTCGAGGTTTATGAATCTGTGAGTAATAGGTTCAGAGTTGCCTGGTGTTTGATCCATTGCGGTGTGTGGTATGAGTAAGAAGATTATTTTGTGAGCTGACTAGGGGATGTCAATTGTATTTTGAGGTGGGACGGAGTAGGTCTTGATGATATTCAGTGGTAAGATCAGGTTGAGGGTGTTTCCTTTGTCATAGGTAGGCTGATGTATGAGTTGAGCATAGTCCAGGGCTTCCATGGCCTCAAGGAAGGTTTTTGCCTTTTTTGGTGTGGTAGAATTGAGGTTGATGTCACCAAGGAGGGTGATCTAGTCGATGTGTGATTTGTGGTTGCATGCTATTTCTATTAGTTGGTCAGGACTAGCACTGGAGGATCTGTAGGCAAATAGGATGGTCGTGTTGCCATTTGTTATTGTTATGGTGTCCAGTCCTTTGTCTGAGGTCTTAGTAAGAGTATGGAAGTTGAGGCTTGTTCTCCCGCTTCTACGCCTGATGCCGATCGGGTGCTGCTGGGGAGTCCTGTGCACCTGAAGATGCTTAGGTTTTAAATGTCCTGCTGCTGCTGGTGTTCTTGGGCCCAATTGGCCTTGGCAGGGGGAGAAGGAGGGGCTTGTTCTCCTGCTTCCACCCTAGATGCTGATCGGATGCTGCTGGGGAGACCTGTGCACCTGATGGCAATTAGATTTTAAATGTCCTGATGCTGCTGATGTTCCTGGGCCCGATTGTCCTTGGTGGTAGGGGCAGGAGGGGCTTGTTCTCCCACTTCCATCCTCGATGCTGATCAGGTGCTGCTAGTGAGACCTAGAGACCTTAAGCTTTTAAATGGCATACTTGTAAGACTGACTGCTCTGATGCACTTTATAATGACCTAAAATACCCTCTTAAAACAGCTTCAGTTATGCCAAAACCCAGTTAGAGAGATATTTCATAATGCCTGCAGATCAGACCATGCCAGTCTTCTTCACCACTGATTTTACATGTCTTATAGGGTAACATTGAAGATCCTCATTGTGGAATAACAAATATTTTATGGTGGGTTACCCAAGTAAAGATGTAGCCTAGAGCAGTGGGCTGAGATCCAGAGAAAGAAGAGTCAAATCCTACTGCTACTCCTCGTGATCTTGGGTAAGTCACTTAACTCTCTATTGCCTCAGGTATGAACTTAGATTGTATGCCCTCTGGGGGACAGGAAAGTACATACTTTACCTAATGTAAGTTGCCTTGAAATGGTGAGGAATCAATCCAGTTCTGTATGGACAGAAATGCCATATGTGAAGGGAAAGAGAATAGTAGTGGGGTTATAGTACCATCTATCATGCCAGGATGAACAGGTAGATGATGAAATGTTATCATAAATTAGGAAGCCAACAAATCTGGGAACACAATAATAATGGATGATATTAATTACCCCAGTATTTACTGGATAAATATCAAAACAGAGAATGCTAGGGAATTAGTTCTTAGATGAAATAAATGACATCTACTTAGAGGAACTGGTTCAGGACCCGGAAATAAGGAGATCTATTTTAGATCTTGTCCTTACCAAAATGCAGGATTTTATACAAGAGGTATGGTGTTGGAGCCACTTGGCAATAGTGATCATAACATGATCAAATCGGACTTACTAGCTAAAGTGGGGGATGGCCTGCACATAGCAGCAAGTACACCCTAAACACAGGCATGGGGTGGGGGGAGGTGATCTGCACAGAGCTGAAATTATAACCACAGCCATAACCACAGCCATCTTACTGGGCAGACTAGATGGACCATACTGGTCTTTATCTGCCGTCACATACTATGTTACTATGTATGTATGTGATGACACTAAAGGGTGCTATACAGTGTTGTACCTAATGTGTCAATGACACCACACCAAAACCACAATGTGTTAGGTGCAACACCACCCAGTTTAACGGTGAGAGCACTGAAAGCATGTTCCCAGCAGTTAATGCAGTGCACCCTGCCCTAATGCAACATTAAAATAACTTCAACCTATAAGTGCCCCCATGCTAATTGGCTGCCTTGAAGTTAGTGTGGGAAAACTGACTGTAAGCCACTTACCCTGCCTACGCTCCACCCCTAACCTACCCACTTTCTTCTCTAATGCGCAATGGACAGCACCAAAATCTGGCAGGGTTAACTGTTTTTGGTCCCATGCTAGCTGTCAATGCATGTCTCAGCACACATTTAATGCATAGCAGAACCTGTGCTAACAACTAATGCCCTTTAGTAAAAGGGCCCCTAAGGATTACTACTGCACTAGCATTGAATTTTTGCAAGGAGTACAATGATAAAATGAGGAAAATGGTTAAAGAAGACTAAAAAGAACAGCTGCAAAGGTTAAGAGATTATATCAAGTGTAGACATTGTTCAAAAATACCTTCTTGGAAGCCCAAACCAGATGTATCTCACATATTTTATAAAAGGTAGAAGGGCAAATGACAGCATAGTTAAAAAATGAGATGAATGAGGCTATTATAGCCAAAAGATTCTTTCAAAAATTACAAAAAGGATCCCAATAAGAAAAAAAACAGATAAAAGCATAAGCACTGGCAGGTTAGATGTAAAACATTTATATGGAAGGCAAAAAAAAAGATTATGAAAAGAAGCTTTTCATAGAAGCAAAAACTGACTGCTGACCACGCTGTCATGAAGGACACCATTTGCGGGTCATGTCTAAGGGGCATATCCCTTAGTACAGCCCTTTTTGTGCCAGTTTGGATTCTTTTAAAGCTTGCATTGTTTGTTTGAAGGAAAAGTCTTTTAAGTATGCTGGTCATGTCTAATCTTTACCTTTTCTGCATATTCTCTCAACTGCATGTTAATGGCCTGCTCTGTTGCCTCAGTATGCCATATATGCTGATGACATCATGGAATATACCCCTATTCAAGTGGACTCCACAGACTACACCACCATATCTACCTGCATTCAAGAAATGACATTCTGGCTAACTAACAATAACTTAAACATCAACATAAAAAAATCTGAAGCAACCATCATAACGAGAGACCCACATTCATTCATCCTACCTCTATCAACATATCCAATACACCAATAACAATAAAAGATGAAGTCAGATACCTTGGAGTGATTCTACACAAGCAACTTACCCTCCAATCGCATATAAACAAGATATCCAAAACAGCATTCTTCAAACTTGCAACGCTATGGAGACTAAAACCTCTCCTCAACAAAGAACATTTCCGCACAGTATGCCAGGCCATCATTGCACCTGTGCTGGATTATTGTAATATACTATTCCAGGATCTACCCAAACAAACCACCCGTCCCCTATAAATAATACAGAACACTGCAGCCCACATCATTGCTAGCGCTTCAATACAAGACCACGTAACTCCAATACTACATGATCTGCACTGGCTACCAATATCATCACAAGCAAAATAAAAATCAGCACTCACCATCTTCAAAATTAAAAACAACATGTCAGCAGAAATACTACAGGAACTCATCAGAACCAAAACAAGCAAAAGACCAGACAGAAACAGCACAAAATACAATATACCAACACCTGGTCTATTCACAAGAACCAACAAATCCACATCCATGAGAGCCTTCTCTCTTGCTGCCCCCACTATCTGGAATGTCCTCCCAGATAAACTAAAATCAACAACAGATATAAAAGAATTCAGGAAAATACTCAAAACCACCCTATTCATGGAACATTTCAAAGAAGACCATCAATCATCTTAATCACTACACAAATTGACCTAAAACATGACACACAAACCATACAAATACTATAGAAAAACTGTTAAATAAATACATACGAGAATACTGCACCTATCCAAGATAAAACAGGACATCTCAGCGGACAACCTGCAGACTATTGTCAGCTTCGACTCCAGCTGCAGACCCAGAAGGAGAGGCACCACAAACACCATCACAACCCCCAAAGACTTCACCAAAACGAGGCAAACCACATCAAAAAGAGCTATATCCCTGACAGCACCCGCCATTTGGAACTCCCTCCCGGACAGCTTAAGATCAATGATCGACATCAAGGACTTCTGAAAAGCACTCAAAACCACGCTGTACACAGAGCACTATGGTGACATCACATGACCTCCAATCAATCAGTATACCTTCCCCTACCCGCATCAGCCCCCACCCCTTTTTCTGTATATAGCCCACTGTAAATAGCTCATCCTGTATAATAGTACACCCCAAATCAAGATGTATCTATCCACTCACTCACGGACACTACCCTCACAACCACTGCATGACCACACCCCCGCACCATCCCAATTGATTTGTTTGCAGTGAATACCGCTTTGATTCAAGGATAAAGTGGGATACAAATCCTTTTAAATAAATAAGTAAAAGAAAGTATATTTTAATGTTCTATCTTATGAAGATATTAAGTTGTTCTTCTGATATGAGTAAGTATGAATTACAATCTAAATTGACAATATGTAATGATGGGATAAGGCTCATATCCATTATGATGGATAGAGGGTGATATGGCCCAAATAATATAAAGAGAGAAAGTCAACAGCAGTCTGATAGCTCATGCAGTTCTCTCCAACTTAAAACTGTTGTGATGGAGAGGAATGGCATATGATATGGCCTTATAAATACTAAGGTAGTAAAGTCCAAATTAGTGCTAATAAAAAACATGATATGGGATTATGGCCTGGATTTTCTGTGTATTGGAGAAATCTGCTTATCAGAATGTGATCAATTAATAGCAATTATGCTTGGTAGGCTAATGTAGTACATTTCAATCACACTTACAGGGGAATGGGGAAGTTAACTCTGCCAGAGTGTGAATTGATCGGGTATATATTATCTTATCACCCTTCGGCTTCTGAGACAGATTTTTTTGAGAATCATAAATTTTTGGATGATACTGGAACATTTCTTATTTTAGGTGATTTTAGTTTTAATTTTCAGATATCTGCTTCAAATGAACAACTGCAGCATTTTCTGAATTTTACGTTGACTCTTGGATTATAGATTGTTGAAGGCCCAACTCATTAGAAGGGTAATGCATTGAATTTAGTGTCTTACCACACAGATGAGCAAATGCTAATCATGATATTAACCTTCTAATATATATTCAGTGCTGTAGTTTGTCCATTTTTTGATAAGGTTTCAATAGTCTGTACTGGAAATGGTTCATGGAAGTCTTGTGAGAGAGAATCAGAAGTAGAATCAACTAGAGACACAGGCAGAGTTGGAGTTTGACTTGCTGAATGAGGAATGGAGTGGAAAAAGACTGGATATTCTTAACACATTAGGGATGGATAGTAAAGTTGAAAATGGAATAAGTCATTGAGGGTATTGCTGGTGGGCAGAGTAGTACCTGTTTGCACAGTTCTATTGAAAGATATTATAAGGTAGGGTGGTATAATAAAAACATTGATAAGAAGAAGCAAAAATTAAAGGGACTGGACAGGAAGTGGAGAAAGACTACAACAGAAGAATATAAGGAGAGTTATGGATAACAAATGAATTATCAGGGCTTGACTGACAAGCTAAAAAGAGATATATTGGTGAACTAAATACTGCTCTTAGTCATCCAATGGAATTATATGAAATGCTGAAATCTTTAACTGGTGTTCATGCTACAAAGATACAAAATAAGGAGAAAATATTATGCACAGATTTTGTACAATATTTAACAGTTAAACAATCACTGCCGAATGAATCTTTAAAAGGGGTGAATATGTGGAGAAGTGTGAGAATCAGGTAGAAAATGATTGGTTATCATTTCCACCTGCCAATTTTGATGAAGCATTGAGAATTTTCTCCAACTGATTTAATTTTTACTGCCGGCCCCGACAGTTATGCTCCTCACAGGCAGGGTTTCCTGGGTCTTCCAGGCCTAACTGATGTGCAGCTGTCAGACACCTGGGAATTCACTTTTAGCTATCAAGGGCCAGCATGATGGAATATAACCGGGTAGCGGGACTTTGTGCTCTGCTCTTCAATTTCGCACACACCTTGCCCTCCCAACTATACCTTCGTTCCCACAAACTTCACACACATAACCAATTCTTGGAAGCAACTAGATATTAGGGGAAAGCCGACAGTCGCCCAAGAGTGGATGGTTCGGAAGAATGTATCCTTGAAGGATACTACCAAAAGCAGAGAGGTTCCACAAAAGAGTAAAGTAGTCCAAATGCCCTCCAGTATGGAGCAGACAGAGTTTAAAGATCCCAATTTACACATGTCTAACAATAGCCAAATTAACATGAATAAAATACATTCTCTAAAATGCTTGTATGCAAATGCTAGAAGTCTAAAGAATAAGATGGGAGAGTTAGAATATATAGCACTAAATGAAAGGTTAGATATGATTGGAATATCAGAGACATGGTGGAAGGAGGACAACCAGTGGGACACTGTGATACCTGGGTACAAACTACATCGTAATGATAGAGCTGATCAAATTGGTGGAGGGGTTGCGCTCTATGTTAGAGAGGGCATTGACTCAGAAAGGATTAAAGTTTTGAAGGAAACAAAATCTGCTGTAGAATCTATATGGATTGAAATTCCATATAAAAGGGGGAAGGCAATGGCAGTGGGGGTGTAGTATCGAGCACCTCGCCAGAATGACCAAATGGATGATGAAATGCTCAAAGAAATCAAGGAAGCTAACAAAAGTTATAGCGCAGAAATAATAATGGGTGATTTCAATTACCCCGGTATCGACTGGGTCAGTGTCACGTCAGGACATGCTAGGGAGATAAAGTTCCTAGATGAAATAAATGACTGCTTCTGCTTCTTGGAGCAGCTGGTTCATGAACCGACCAGAGGGGAAGTCATATTAGACCTAGTCCTTAGTGGAACACCAGATCTAGTGCAAGAGATAAGGGTGTTGGGGCCACTTGGCAATAGTGATCATAGCATAATCGCCTTTGATTTAATTAGTGGAGGAGGGATAGTAAGGAAATCCACAGTACTACCTTTTAACTTTTGAAAGGGAGACTATGACAAAATGAGGAAAACAGTTAAGAAAAAACTAAAAGGAGCAGTTGCAAAGGTTAAAGACGTACATCAAGCTTCGGCTTTGTTGAAAAATACTATCTTGGAAGCCCAGACCAGCTGTATTCCATGCTTTAAGAAAAGTGGAAGGAAGTCCAAAAAACTGCCAGCATGGTTTAAAGGAGAGGTCAGAGAGACTGTTGTTGCCAAAAAAGCATCTTTCAGGAAATGGAAAAAAGAGCCAAACGACAAAACCTGGAAACAGCACAAGCACTGGCAAGTCAAATGCAAGGCATTGATAAGACAGGCAAAGAGAGAATTTGAGAAGAAGCTTGCTGCGGAAGCAAAAACGTGAAATAAAGACCTTTTCAAGTACATTTGTAGCAAAAATCCTGTGAGAGAGTCAGTTGGTCTATTAGATGATAAAGGGGTTAAAGGAGCACTAAGAGGCGACAAGGCGATAGCGGAGAGACTGAATGAATTCTTTGCTTCGGTCTTTACTGAGGAAGATGTAGGGATGTTACCCATGACTGAAGTTGTATTTAAAGGTGCGGAAGAATTGAAGGAAATATCGATACATCGGGAAGATATCTTACAACTATTAGATAAACTGAAGAGTAGCGCCTGATGGTATACATCCAAGGGTGTTGAAAGAACTGAAATATGAGATTGCAGACCTGCTATCAGTAATCTGTGAACTATCATTAAAATCATCTCTAATACCTGAAGATTGGAGGATCGCCAATGTAACACCAATTTTTAAAAAGGGTTCCAGGGGTGATCCGGGAAACTACAGACCGGTGAGCCTGACGTCAGTACCAGGAAAAATGGTAGAAACCATCATAAAGAATAAAATTACTCAGCATGTAGATAGACACAACGTAATGGGAGACAGCCAACATGGCTTTAGACAAGGAAGATCTTGTCTTACTAATCTGTTATGTTTGTTTGAAGGTGTGAATGAACAGGTGGACAAAGGTGAGTCGGTTGATATTTAATTTACAGAATGTCATTGTCGTATCAACTTTACTCACTAACGAGATAATTGTACAAGCCTGCATACTAAATTGTAAATAGTTGTTTACCTGTTAACCTGTTATCCATGTTTATTTACCATGTTTATTGTAAGTGCATTGAAATGCCCTCTTTGCACAAATAAGTTTCCTGTAAACCGCACTGATAATAAATAGTGCGGTATAGAAAAGCAATTAAATAAATAAATAAATAAAAAATAAATTGTGTATCTGGACTTTCAGAAAGCCTTTGACAAGGTCCCTCATCAGAGACTTTTGGCAAAACTAAAGAGTCATGGGATAGGAGACAGTGTATTATTGTGGATCAGGAACTGGTTAAAAGATAGAAAGCAGAGGGTAGGGCTAAATGGCCAATTTTCCCAATGGAGAAAGGTGAATAGTGGTGTACCCCAGGGATCTGTGCTGGGTCCGCTGCTTTTTGACATATTCATAAATGACCTGGAAAGTGGAATAACGAGAGAGGTTATCAAATTTGCAGATGACACAAAACTATTTAAAGCTGTTAAAACCCAAGAGGATTGTGAAAAATTGCAAGAGGATCTTGATAAATTGGAAGACTGGGCATCAAAATGGCAGATGAAATTTAATGTGGACAAGTGCAAGGTTATGCATCTAGGGAAGAACAACCCAAACTATGGTTACACGATGCAAGGTTCCACATTAGGAACCACCACCCAGGAAAAAGATTTAGGCGTCATTGTGGATACCATGTTAAAACCCTCGGCCCAGTGTGCAGCAGCGGCCAAGAGAGCAAATAGAATGCTAGGTATGATAAGGAAAGGAATGGAAAATAAAACAAAAGATATTATAATGCCTCTATAGCGTTCCATGGTGAGACCGCACCTTGAATATTGTGTGCAATTCTGGTCGCCGTATCTTAAAAAGGATATAGCGATTTTAGAAAAGGTTCAGAGAAGAGCCACCAAAATGGTAAAGGGGATGGAAGGATACTCCTATGAAGAAAGGCTAAAAAGGTTAGGGCTCTTTAACCTGGAAAAGAGACGGCTGAGGGGAGATATGATAGAAGTCTATAAATTAATGAACGGAGTGGAACGGGTAAACGTAGATCGATTGTTTACCTTATCAGAATATAGAAAGACTAGGGGACATGCAATGAAGCTACAGGGTAAACTATTTAAGACTAATAAAAGAAAATATTTTTTCACTCAACGTGTAATCAAACTCTGGAATTTGTTACCGGAGGATGTAGTAAAGGCTGTTAGTGTAGCTGGGTTTAAAAAAGGTTTGGACAAGTTCCTGGAGGAAAGGTCCATAAACCATTATTAAGAAGTGACCGAAGATATCAATGCTTGACCCAGTACAAGCATTGTGGAACTTTTGTTTCTTATTTTATTTATTTATTTATTTACAATTCTTATATACCGCACTATTAGCCATCAGCGCGGTTTACATTGAACAGAAACATCCGACAATTTACATATGTCTGGTCATTACATTTAACAGGAAGTAGAACTTGGATAAACGGGTTAACTATATACATTGGTTAACTATATACATTCTTGGGGAAACTGCTAGGTACATATGACCTAGATTGGCAACTGTTGGAAACAGAATACTGGGCTTGATGGACCTTGGTCTGACCCAGTATGGCATATCTTATGTTCTTATGTTCTTATGTTCTTAACAGGTCGCAGCTTTATTGCCAATTAACTTAATAACTTTTTAACATACAATTATCAACAAGCCAAGCGGAGCGATACCTCACCCGCCATGCAACTAGCAAGGTGACCTTGTGTCCGCACCTGCCGTGGTCCAACCCCCGGCAAAGTTACTACCACCCCTGCCTGACCTCGCCATCTCAGTAGCAAAAATCTGCACAGGTTTTTCTGGGTCGGGGGCACACTGCCCCCTCCCCAAGTAGCCTAAGGCTCCGGACCCCAGAAACCTCCGGGATCCCCCCCCCCGCTGCGACAACCCTAATCCCCTAACTACACCACCAATATATCGGGTGGGAGTGGTGGGATGCCAGCTGGAGAGCCTTTCCACATGTGCTTGGGCGCCGTCTCCCACACCCGAGCACATCGATGCGCCGACTTGATTGGTTCCCGCCGCGCGCATCCCAGCAGCGGAGCCAATCAATTTAAATGACGCCTGGAGCATCCCTCTCCTCGCGCACTCCCCCCTCCCTTTTTCAGCCACAGGCAGGGTCCCGCACCGGGCCGCGCGCCTGGTTACTCCCGGGCACTGGGACCCTGCCTGCGCCCTTTCTTTTTTCCAAGTGGATTTAAGAGAGGAGAAATGTTTTTTAGCATTCTGTAAAACCTGAAGTCCCTGTTCTTCTATAGAGCGCTGGCAGAATTTTAAATGGATAGGGGTTAGTGGTTATTTTTTAAAAATCTTTTTGGAGGGATTGGCAAGGGTGAGTAGGGTGGGTTGGGATTTTTATCTGTAATAGTGGAGGGGACGTGAAGGGATGCTGGGGTGGCTCTATGGCTTTTTATTTGTTGTGAACTACTTGGTATTCTTATAATTATGAATGGTATATCAAATTAATAAATTGAAATTTTGAAACGGGTAGTTACCACCACCAACTTCAATGACCCAATGGGCTCCAAAGAGTATCAAGGATGAGATTGCTGATCCATTGAAATCTATAATAAATGCTTCTTTGAATGAAGGCATAATACCGGATTGCTTAAATCAGCTGACAATTTTCCTATTTTGAAACCTGATGATGATATGAAAGATCAATTTATCGGCCTATCACCCCTTTGACATTTTTAACTGAGGCAACAGAGCAGGCCATTAACATGCATTTGAGGGAATATGCAGAAAAGGTAAAGATTAGACATGACCAGCAGTTTGGGTTTAGAGCCCATTACATACTAGTTTCAAATATTGATCATTTGATGGTCATGCTCAAAACAAACAGGGCAATTATGGCTATATTTTTAGCACTTTCAGCCATATTTGACAGCGTGGTCCACTCAGTCTTATGTTAACAGCTGTAAACATTTGCGGGTATGTCTACTAAGCTAATGGGACCTAGTTGAAGATAGCCCAGTTTAAATGTTAGCCTCCCTTAGTAGACACACCCCTAGGTTTAGGGATAAGATTTCTTTCATGGTTTAAATCCTACCTAAACATTAGAACCTAGGTGGGAGAAGCAGGAGATGGTATTTCTGATCCATTTGAAGTGGAGTATAGTATCCTATAAGGTTCAATTTTGTCAGCTATGTTATTTAATATTTATTGGAACCCTTTCTAATACTCAATAGTTTCCTTTAAGAATTTACATTAATAATGTGATTTTTAGCTCTTGTGTCAATGATGTCAAGGAGAAAAAAACCTATGAAATTGAACAAACAATTTGTATTTGGTAACCCCGCTGAAAGAATATAACCTATCAACTCTTTGAGATGTCAAGCAGCTGGTCTGCTGGATGTCCCGTATTTACAATATGCAAAAAGGTCCTGCACATGATAGCATGCTCAGTTGTAGGTCATATGGAACATATCCCAATAACTTTGATCAAGATTTTCATAAGGTGGTGAGAACCTCCTTTTTTAGAGATGCTTATTCTGCATGACAGTAAGATATAATGTTGGTACAGATGTTAAGTGTGTTGCCATTTAAGTTTGGCATATTAAGATTATTTATGCTTTTCTGTAAATGGTTTAGAATCAGATGATAGCTGGTATAAACTTCTATAAATAAAAAATAAAACTTTTTTCAGGGATATTTGAAATGAGGGAGGAGTGGCCTAGTGGTTGGGGCAAGGTACCACAGGCTGGAAGGTCAGTGGTTCAAATCCCACTAGAGAACAGCAACCTTGGGCCAGAAGGACTGGGGTTTCTAGTCCCACAGGTGCTCCTTGTGGTCTTGGGCAAGTCACTTAACCCTCCATTTCCCATATTCTCTGTAAGTATTAGTGTATGTGTCTCATATCCCCTCATGTTTAATGCATCTCCCAACCACCTTGACCTGGTGAAAAGCAAGATATAAATGCAGCTAAATAAATAAATTTGAAATAAGAAACCAGTGAAAAAGGCAATTGGACCATTAGATGATCGTTGGGTAAAAGGGGCACTCAGGATGGACAAGATCATAGCAAAGAGACTAAGGAGGTCAGTTTAGAAGCCTTATTTGTGATGTGCATATGTATAATCATTTAAATAAATAAATATGTGCAAATTGAATCCACATGTAAATGGCCAATGGATTGATGCACTAACAACAGCTATGGATGCCACGCTATCAACAATTAGTCACCTGACAGAAGACCAAACATAGTTTAGGACAACTTTCCACAGGGTCATCATGAGTCAACATCGACTTGATGGCACTTAACAATAACAACAGCATCATATCTTAATCAGCTGTCTCATCTCCAGACTAAAGAGCCCTGCTTTCTTTATTGTTTCCTCATAGAAGAGTCATTCCATTCTCCATCATTTTGGTCATTCTTTTCTGAACCTTTTCTAATTCTGCAATATCATTTTGAGATGCAGTGACAAAAATTCCACACAATGCTCAAGATGCAGTCACACCATGAAGCAATACAGAGGCATTATGATATTCTTTGTTTTATTCATTGTCCTTTTCCTGGTATTGTATTTGCTTTTTTGGCTGTTGCTGCACACTAAACAGAAAACTTCAATGTATTGTAGATGATAACACCTAAATCTTTTCCTGGGTGGTGAGCACTAATGTGAAAGAAAGCACTGTGTACTGTAGCTATAATTTGAGTTAATCTTCCCTATATGCATCACATTAAATTTATTCTGCCATTGGAAAGCCTAGTCTTCCTGTCTCATAAGGTCATCCTGCAATTTCTCACAATCTGCAAGTGATTTAACAACTCTGAATAATTTTGTATGATCTGCAAATTTGATCACCTCATTTGTTCCCATTTCTAGATCATTTATAAATATGTTACAAAGCAGCAGTCCAAGTACAGGTCTCTGGGGTTCTCCACTCTTCACCTTTCTACATTGAGAAAATTAGCCATTTAACTCTACTCTCTATTTTTTTTATCTTTAACTAGTTCCCAATCCAAAAGAAGACATGCCTCCTATCCCATTGATTTTTTATGTCCTCAGGAGTCTTTTATGAGATACTTTGTCAACTTCTTCCTGAAAATCCAGGTATACTAAATTAACTGGCTCACTTTTATCCATATGTTTATTCATGTCTACAAAAATGTAGCATATTGGTGAAGCAAGACTACTCTTGGCTAAACCATTTTGACTTTGTCCTATTAAACAATGTCTATGTCTTCAGTAAGTTTGTCCTTTATAATAGTTTCTACCATTTTGCCCGGCACAGGCATCATATTCAGCAGTCTGTAGTTTCATGGTTCTCCCAGGCATCTTTTTTAAATTTGATGTTATGTTGGCCATCCTCTAATCTTCAGGAACTGTAGATGATTTTAATGATAGGACTGTACAGATTATTAATGGTATTCTTCATTTTTTACTTTTTTTCAGCACTGATATATACTGTCCAGCCAGGTGATTGACTGCTCTTTGGATTTGCAACTTTGTTTATTATATCTTCCAGGTTCACTGGGATCTTTAGTTCCTCTGAATTATTACCATTAAGCACCATTTCTGGCATGGCTAGTTCCCTTATATCTTCCTCAAAGAATGTTGCAAATACATACAAAAGCAAAGTTTAGAAAAATGTGGAGGTCAGAATTAAGATGTGGAGTTTGCAACATTTACTGTTTGGACAGTATTTCAGAAGGAGATTTGCTAAATGAGGAACCTTCAACCTTGCCATGTGTGATGCCTTTCTCTAGTGATGTGTCTAAAATATGAAAGCCGAAGTCTTGTCATTTTGATCTTCTAGGGAAAGCTTAGGTTTGATCTTCTCTAGCACCAATTGATTTGTTCTTCAAGCAATCCATGGTACAGGAGATATGATAGAGGTCTATAAAAGTGTGGTGGAATTACAAGGCCGCAGGGCGGGGTCCCCGACAGCCGAATGTAACTGGGCATGCAGCCCGGTGTGGGGAACCTGCGTGCAGCCAGCAGCGTGGTTGTGGCATTGGGGGGCAGCTTTCAAACCCATTGGCTCTCCTATGAGTGACGGCCGGGAGAGCCAATGGGTGGAGATTAAGCCCGGGGCAGCGTGGGAAGATGTGTGTGTTCCTGGTCTTTGGTGGCAGGAGAGGAAGGTTGGAGGCACTGGCTGCCCACCCTCCCGCCCTCTTTTTGTTTCGGGTGGTGGTTAAGTAAGAATGGGTTGTCGCAGCTGGGGAGGGGGGTGGCGGCGGGATCCCGGAGGTTTCCGGGTCCGGAGCCTTAAACTGTAATTTGGGCTGGGGTCGGTTGCCCCCAACCTGGATAACCCCTGGCCGGCTTTTGCTAATAATATGGTGAGGCCGGGTAAAAGGAGGGGATGAAGTTTGCCGCTGGCCCGGCCGCGGCGGAAGTGGAATGGGGCCACCATACTAATAGTATGGCGGGTGGAGGCTCGTTTCACTGGTTGGTTTACTAAGAAGTTTATCTTGTAACGGAAATGTTATAAACATTATGACTGTTAATAAAGCTGCGACCAGTTGATTCCAAAATTGTGTCAGTTGTATTTTGTGGTAGGGGGTAAGGAGTTTCGAAGGGGCTAGAGAGGCATGGGGGGGCAGAGGAGTTGGGGAGGGGAAAGGGGGTGTGTGGGAGGGGGTGGGGACCGTGGTGAGCACCGGGTCCACCTGCCTCAGTTATGAGTAAACACAAAACAATTATTTACCTTTCAAAAAGAACGAAGACTAGGGGACACACCATGAAGTTCTAATGTGATACTTTAAAAGAAAGAGAAGAAAATATTTGTTCACTCAACCTATAGTTAAGCACTGGAACTCTTTGCTGAGGGATGTAATAGAAGCAGCTAGCATAGCTGGATTTAAAAGATTTAAATCATCCTCTGCTTTTGCAGATCGCATGCGCGGCGTCTTTTTCTGATAACGGCTTGGAGCGGCTGTGAAAACAGATGGTTGAATAAAAGACTTATGTATGACGCGGGCAGCATTTCTGTGAGTAATGAGCGCCATGGTCCGGTAGTATACATTTTAAACATTTTTTAATGAAGTTCTTAGGTAGGGGTATAGTCACAGGTTATACACGAATTTGTTTTGTATGTTTATAGGATCCACATTTTATCCCCTGAAGAACCGTATAATGAGAAACGCTCAGAAGCGCTGAGGGGAGGCGTCGGGATTGTTTTAAGCACTTGGATCAGTTTAAAGTTTGAGATGCGGCAAAGATAAGTGACTGTTGGCACTTGGAAGGTTGGACTCTTTGAGTTACAAGTTCATTATTTTTACATTTTCAAGAAAAATAAAAAATAAAAAAGAATTTGTTAAAATAAACAACACAAGTCACAGCTCTATCTTGCCGTTAGCCGCTGTGGTGGTCGTTGATGCTAACTAGCATATCTCTCCCATGCTTGACGGTTCAGTCACTGGGTCAGATGCTACTATAAGTCTGAGACCACCCAGAGGCAGTTAAAGAGTGTATGACAAAACAAAGATTGTTCAGCAGTTTGTTGAATTAAGTTGATATACTTTCCTAGTTTTTGGTATATTGAACGCAGTTTGCATTTTGTTCAGGGATTTAAAAGATTGCCTAATAAAAGTTTATGAAGAAAAAGGTTTGGGCAAGTTCCTGGAGAAAGAGTCATTACACTGTAAAATAAAGAAAAGCCGCTGTTAACCCTGGGTGTTAAGCAGCACAGAATCTAGCTACTTTATGGGATCCTACCATATGTTTGTCACATGGATTGATCACTTTTGGAAACAGCATACTGTATTTGATGGACCTGTGGTCTGACCCAATATGGCAATTCTTATGTGCTTTTGGGGCTTACTTATGGATATATCTATGAAAGGGTAATGTACATTAATGAAAGTTAAAGCACATAAAGCACTGTGATGGCCCATAGTGTGCGTTAGCCTTTAGTAAACATGCTCCTTGGTTTCCTTTTATTTACTTTAATTGTACTTCTTGTGTTCGGTTTTGACACTGCCTGCTTTTGTAGGTTTTGCCATCGTGCCTCATTCATCCACCCTCATTCTATGTTTTCTGTGAGTTGTTCCTTCTATTCCTTCTCGTAATGTGTGGGTTTCTAACTCTAATATGCTCCCAAGCTACATTTTGAGGCTTGGCGTTTTTAGTGTATTCCTGAGACTTTTATAATGGGCCTGGGACAAGGAGTCTGCCTTGTCGCAATTTTTACCTCATAAATATAATACATGTGCATTGATACAGTAGACTCCTACTCTGCCAAAGTGATGATAAAACCTTCATGGAATGCACAGCATGACCCCAGCTTATACTGGCTCCAGTCATATACTGTAGGCTTCTGTTCTTCAGTAAAAATGTAAATGATATTGAAGATCAGGACATGAATGAATATATTTGGAATGAAAAATAAATGTGAGTGGGTGAAATACAATTCTTTTTGTCATGCAACTGGGTATATGCAGCTGCACCAGGTTGTTTTTCATGTATATCCTCCTCCCCCTCTATTTCTTCATCTTCTTCCTGATTACTGATTTTTAGGATATAAGATCCATCCCACCATTCCTTTTTCTTGAAAGACATCATTCATACTTTTCAGAAAAGCAGGTAAGACTGCTGAGCATTCCCCAGCGGCTGACCTCCACAGAGAATAGTCTTAAAAGCAAAGGCATTTGCACTTACTTCAAGCAAATCTAGAAATCTCATCAATCTCGGTTGTTAAGATCCTGTAGGGGAACAAAATAGTGTCAAACTAAGAACTGCTGCAATAGTTGCAGAGCCATTCCCATTTATAGTTACCTGTTTGTTTTTTTCTTCCGAGTAAAAGGGAGGGTAAACCAAAAACATACCTTTCCAACTCTATGACCCTTGTTACCAGGATAATTGACTCATGTTGTTGTTACTGCAGAAGGAACTTCTGGAGAGGTGGAAGGGGACATTTTTTTTTAAATTGTATATTTACTGAATTTTTCTTAATACATAACCACGTATCCACTTGTTTAGAAAAAGGAACATAGCAAATGAAATAATAAATAAGGAAAGCAATCACATGCAAGAAAAATATGCAAAAAGACAAGCCCACTTATCGAAGGAGGGTGTGATTTTAACATGGCTAAAAAAAGAATATAGGGCAACAAAAGAAAATAAGGTTAAGCCTAAATGTATCAGCATGTTTACAATATAAGAGTATTGTAGATTCAAGGCACGCTAGGCGGAGAGGAAATTACCTGCAAAGCATTAATAACAGTTAACAATTGAGTCTTGAAGCACTAGAAAAGGGGACTGCTACTTCTAGAGAGAGATCTGCAATTGTGAGTATCTACTTTTGGGAAATTTTCTGAAGGGAATTCTTTGGATTAAAGCTGATTGATCTGTGAACCCACTGTATTTGTTAAATCAGTCAGGGCCTAGTAGCAGCAGTTTAAGTTTAAATTTAAAACACAGAAGATAGCTTTCTGGTTAGATTTAGAACCCAGCAGAGAGTCTGTAGTTTAAATTTAATAGTCACTCAGGGCCTAGTAGCAGCAAAGTACTTTTAGTTTAAATTTAAAACACAGAAGAGAGCTTTCTGATTAAATTTAGAACCCAGCAGAGAGCTTCTAGGTTAAATTGCATACTAAGTCAGAGCCTAGCAGCAGCAGAGAGCTTTAATTTAAATCAAATCAGAATATAACTTAGCATAAAAGGCAAAACAGGGTCAGTATTCTTTAAGTAACAAATAAAGTCTTCTAGAGACCTTTACAAAGAGGCCTTCTACCTAGGGGGCAAGAGACCTATGAAACATTTTAAATAGGTGTTAAAGCCAGGAGACAGATCAAAGGGCCAGTTTGAAAGACTCCTTCTATCCAAGCAAGAACTGTTAATAACCCAGGAAGTTGGTCACAGCTTACCTTAGAAGCATAGGGCAGGGAACTGTGTAGCAGCCCTCTTTTAATAAGTCGTATTTCCCCCCTACCTCCCCAACACTCACCCACCCCTGGGATAATCGTAGCTTTATAGGTACTTATACATCTTAAAGGAAAGGAGGTGCTCTCAGGTGCAAAGGAGGTGCTCTCAGGTGCAGCTTGTTATCCAAATCAGTCATACACTAAGGACATGAGATTAATTAAGCTTCAGGTGAACAAAGTATATTAACCGTACTAGGTACACGTTCATTAGTATAAGTATACACAGCAACCCTTAGTAAGTAAAGAATTTAAAGATCTAAACACAAGCTTAAAACTAAGATGCAGACAGCAGTCCAGCAGCGATTTGGGGGCTTTCCAGTCTTTTGCATTGAGTGTCACATATATGATTTTCTCCCAGTTGGTGAGAGGTCTTAAATGTGCACTAAGTGCAAGGGGCTCTTTGCTCTCAGGGAATGAGTCCATTCTCTAGAGGCTAGAGTAGCAGACTTGGAAGACATAAGAAAGACAGAGAGGTACATAGATGAGACCTACAGGGATATAATCCTGAAGTCCCACCTCCAGTCTGACAGCAATCCCAGTTGCAATGGAGGAGAGAGATCACGTGACAGGAGAGCTTCACCCTGGTGTGGCAGGAAGTGATCCTGTAACTAGGACCTGTCCTCCAGGTGATGTAAAACACTCTCACACAGAGGACGTTTCTCCAGGACCATGTGCCCATGAGGGAAGGGTTAGGACAGCCGTTAAAGTTGTTGATTTGATCATTAGGCATGTAGATAGCTAGGTGGCTGGTGGACGTGAGGATCACCTGGTAACACGCCTGCCTGGTAGCAGACCTCACGCACCACCTAGATAACGTCTTAGATAGTGCTGGGGAGGAGTCTGCTGTCTTGATACATGTCAGTACCAATGACATAGGAAAATGTGGTAGGGAGGTTCTGGAAGCTAAATTTAGGCTTTTAGGTAGGAAGTTGAAATCCAGAACTTCCAGGGTAGTGTTCTCCGAAATGCTTCCCGTTCCACGCGCAGGAACCAAAGGCCAGGCAGAGCTCCAGAGTCTCAATGCATGGATGAGACGATGGTGCAAGGATGAGGGTTTTGGATTTGTTAGGAACTAGGGAACATTCTGGGGAAAGGAGGGGCTCTTCCAAAGGGATGGGCTTCATCCTAACTGGGATGGAACCAGGCTGCTGGCATTAACCTTTAAAAAGGAGATAGAGACACTTTTAAACTAGATAATAGGGGAAAGTCGACAGTCGCACAAGAGCACATGGTTCGGAAGAATGTATCCTTGAAGGATACTACCAAAAGCAGAGATGTTCCAAAAAAGATTAAAGTAGCCCAAATGCCCTTGAGTATGGAGCAGACAGAGCTTAAGGATTCCAAATTACCCTTACCTACCAATAGCCAAATTAATATGAATAAAATACAGTCTCTAAAATGCTTGTCTGTAAATGCTAGAAGTCTAAAAAATAAGATGGGAGAGTTAGAATATATAGCACTAAATGAGAGGTTAGATATGATTGGAATCTCAAAGACATGGTGGAAGGAGGACAACCAGTGGGCACTGTGATACCTGGGTATAAACTATATTGTAATGATAGAGCTGATCAAATTGGTGGAGGGGTTGCACTCTATGTTAGAGAGGGCATTGAGTCGGAAAGGATTAAAGTTTTGCAGGAAACAACATTTGCTGTAGAATCTCTATGGATTAAAATTCCATGTAAAAAGGGGAAGGCGATGGCAGTGGGGGTGTGCTTTTGATCGCCTGGCCAGAATGAACAAATGGATGATGAAATGCTCAAAGGAATCAAGGAAGGTAACAAAAGTTACAGCACAGTATTACTAATGGGTGATTTCAATTACCCAGGTATCAACTTGGTCAGTGTAACTGCCGGACATGCTAGGGAGATAAAGTATCTAGATGAAATAAATGACTGCTTCTTGAAGCAACTAGTTCTTGAACCGACCAGAGGGGAAGCCATATTGGACCTAGTCCTTACTGGAACACCATATCTGGTGCAAGAGATAAGGGTGTTGGGGCCACTTGGCAATAGTGATAGTGGTAAGGAAATCCACAGTACTACCTTTTAACTTTCGAAAAGGAGACTATGATAAAACAAGGAAAATAGTTAAGAAAAATCTAAAAGGAGCAGTTGCAAAGGTTAAAGACTTACATCAAGCTTGGGTGTTGTTGAAAAATACTATCTTGGAAGCCCAGACCAGCTGTATTCCAGGCTTTAAGAAAAGTGGAAGGAAGTCCAAAAAACTGACAGCATGGTTTAAAGGTGAGGTCAGAGAGGCTGGAAAAAAGAGCCAAACGACAAAAACTGGAAATATCACAAGCACTCGCAAGTTAAATGCAAGGCATTGATAAGGCAGGCAAAGGGAGAATTTGAGAAGAAGCTTGCTGTGGAAGCAAAAATGCGTAATAAAGACTTTTTCAAGTACATTCAAAGCAAAAAACCTGTGAGAGAGTCAGTTGGTCCAATAGATGATAGAGGGGTTAAAGGGGCGCTAAGAGGCAACAAAGCGATAGCGGAGAGACTGAATGAATTCTTTGCTTCGGTCTTTACTGAGGAAGATATAGGGATGTTATCCATGACTGAAGTGGTTTTTAAAGGTGTGGAAGAATTGAAAGAAATATTGATACATTGGAAAGATGTATTACAACTATTTGATAAACTGAAGTGTAGCAAATCACCTGGACTAGATGATATACATCCAAGGGTGTTAAAAGAACTGAAATATGAGATTGCAGACCTGATATTAGTAATCTGTGAACTATCATTAAAATCAGATGTAATACCTGAAGATTGGAAGATGGCGAACCTAACACCAATTTTCAAAGAGGGTTCCAGGGTTGATCCGGGAAACTACAGACCGGTGAGCCTGACGTCAGTACCGGGAAAAATGGTAGAAACCATCATAAAGACCAAAATGCTGAACATGTAGATAGTCATGGCTTAATGGGAGACAGCCAACATGGATTTAGACAAGGAAAATCTTGTCTTACTAATCTGTTATGTTTTTTGAAGGTGTGAAATAAACAGGTAGACAAAGGTGAGTCGGTTGATATAGTGTATTTGGACTTTCAGAAAGCCTTTGGCAAGGTTCCTCATCAGAGACTTTTGGCAAAACTAAAGAGTCATGGGATTGGAGGCAGTGTACTATTGTGGATTAGGAACTGGTTAAAAGATAGAAAGTGGAGGGTAGGGCTAAATGGCCAATTTTCCCAATGGAGAAAGTTGAATAGTGGAATACCCCAGGGATCTGTGCTGGGTTCATTGCTTTTTGACATATTCATAAATGACCTGGAAAAGGGAATAATGAGTGAGATTATCAAATTTGCAGATGATACAAAACTATTTATAATTGTTAAAACCCAAGAGGATTGTGGAAAATTGCAAGAAAATCTTAATAAATTGGAAGACTGGGTATCAAAATGGCAGATGAAATTTAATGTGGACAAGTGCAAAGTTATGCACCTAGGGAAGAACAACCCAAACTATGGTTATACGATGCAAGGTTCCATATTAGGAACCACCACCCAGGAAAAAGATTTAGGTGTCATTGTGGATAACATGTTAAAACCCTTCGCCCAGTGTGCAGCGGCGGCCAAGAGAGCAAATAGAATGCTAGGTATCATAAGGAAAGGAATGGAAAAAAAAACAAAGGATATTATAATGTCTCTGTATCGCTCCATGGTGTGATCACACCTTGAATATTGTATGCAATTCTGGTCACCGTATCTTAAAAAGGATATAGCGTTATTAGAAAAGGTTCAGAGAAGAGCCACCAAAATGGTAAAGGGGATGAAAGAATAACTTGGAAAAGAGACCGCTGAGGGGAGATATGATAGAAGTCTATAAATTAATGAACGGAAAGACTAGGGGACGTGCAATGAAGCTACAGGGTAAACTATTTAAGACTTACAAAGAGAAAATATTTTTTTCACTCAACGTGTAATCAAACTCTGGAATTTGTTACCGGAGGATGTAGTAAAGGCTGTTAGTGTAGCTGGGTTTAAAAAAGGTCTGGACAAGTTCCTGGAGGAAAGGTCCATAAACCATTATTAAGAAGGGACCCAGGATATCAATGCTTGACCCAGTACAAGCATTGTGGAACCTATGTCTTTTGGGGAAACTGCTAGGTACGTATGACCTAGTTTGGCCACTGTTTAAAACAGGATACTGGACTTGATGGACCTTGGTCTGACCCAGTATAGTATATCTTATGTTCTTAGAATGCTGATAGAAAACATAATTTACTGAATTGTATTTAACTAGGCACTTAAAGGGAAATTTGAGAAAGAAAAGGTCCTCCAATTGCAAAACACCCATCTTCAATAACAAAAATTTTCTACATCATTTCTGAGTCTCTTTTGCGAAATCTGGAAAGACCCTCACATTACAACGAAGGAATGGGACCTGTCATTTTTTGAAATAAAGCTTAAGAATCAAGCCCCTGTCTACTGACAGTGCACAAATGACCAAAAGAGTTGCAGATGGCCCAGACTCTGACTGAGGCTCTTCTAGCAATGCAAAATCATTCAGCATGTTCATCGCCTGGGGTTCCCCCGAAGATTGTTTCATTCCCATAGGACGGGGGTGGGCAATTCCATCCCTCATGCACCACAATCCAGCCTGGTTTTCATGATTTCCCTTTAAAAATAGGCCCTAAGCTCATTGTGGCAATGTCCGTCAACTGTGTGAGAGTTTATAAGATTACCTCAATGGTAGAAATTAAATGCATAATATTGATTTGCACACATTAAAAAAGTTTAAAATACATTGATGATGCTGTACATTTATCCATAGTGCTATCACACATGAGTATTTGGTGTCATTCTGGTCTTCATATCTCAAAAATGAGATTGGGTCAAAGCAGAATTAAGACATAAGCAAATAAAAGCACTTACTGTGATGGGAAAGGGGCACATCACAGCAATCCCAGGTCTCTGTCAATAGAGGGAGCTCCTGGGACGCAAAAGAGCACATCCAGGCAATTTCCTGCTCCATTCGCTAGTGGGAGCTCCGGTGATCTGCAAGCATGTGGCCCGCTTGGGTACTTAAGAAGCAGTGCAGGAGCAATTAGAAGGGAGGCCCTAGAGGAGGAAGCAGTTGCAAGCTGCAAAGTCCTATCAGGTTTGGGACAGGCAGAGCAACAAGTTGAGCAGGGGAGAAACCTCCAGGCAGAGGCCAGAGAGAGGGTGTTTCTCCCAGCCTTGGTAGCAGAGGCAGAGCAGGGATAGACCTCCTGGAAGCAAAAAGGAGAACAGTACTCAATAATCTCTGAGAGAGACAGAGAGGAAATGGGGGAGGAACTGCCCACAGGCCAGCCTGCTCTGGAACATTTTAAAGTGCATGGAAGCATGGTTCATTGAATACTTTGTTTATTGGGTTAAAAAGTCTGAAAGAAGGACTTGTAGTTGGATTGAGAACTATACCGACTTTGTTTTATTTAGACTATGGTAGAAAGATATTAGTGCCATTTCTGAAGTTCTCACTGATAGTATGACTTGCATAAAAAGTCTACCTTATTTTGCTGTTAAGGTATTTTGTTGTGGTTAAACTGGAGGAATAAAAGTTTGTGTTACCTGTGTGTACTCTTTGCAGCTCCAATTTGTGCTGTGTGGAAAGAGGTGTGCTATCAAAGAAAGCAAGGCTCCAGGTAGATCATTCACACAAATGTTTACAGCGCCCCCTAGCTGTACCTAGGCTCAAATGTTTATAGAGCTGTTTCAGAAGTGCTTATTCAGAAGTTCCCAACCAGCGTGCTCAGGTGTGTTAGCAGATTTTTGCTCTGGTAAGTCAGTGGGCATCCAACAGTGGGAAGATCTGAGGCCAAACCTGAGCCTCTCTCTTTTCATCCCTACTCCCTTTGTGTTGTTCTCCAGCCAGCAGGAGGAGTAGACTTAGCTGCTGCTGCCCTTCTCATCAAATGGCTTTCCTCTGCAGCTCATAGTGCAAGGAATCAAGAAGTCTATCAAGATCTGCCAGCCCTGCATGGTTCCAACTATGGAAGAAAACCAGCAGAGGAGAGGCAAAGGAGAAGCTGTTGTAGTAAGAAGTGCTGCTTACTGACTCCTGCCTGGTGAAGGGGATCAGGTGGGGAGTGAATATGATAGAAGTGAGTATGCCAATGAGTAAAGAATGAATGTGATAAAGCTGATTGTGCCAGAGTGGGTGAGGGATATGCTTATGCTGGTAGAGGTGTGAGGTGATGATGGTAGTAATATGATGCTCTAATCTCCATTGGTATGGTTTTCTGCATTTACTCCTAATTTGAGCTTGAACCAAGTTTAAGATTTTGACCCTAAATTTTTGGGTCCTGAGAAAGTTCAGCTCCCTATACTTAAAAAGATAAATTAGAATTATACAGTCCTAAATCAGAGTTGACGTGTACTTAGGGAGTAGTATTGTGTGTGTGCTGCCAATTAGAAGAGCGAATATGGGCCTTTGTGCAAGTCAGTGCTTTCTCAGTGATGATGCCTTCATTATGGAGTAGTCTTCCAGCAGTCATTAGGATTAAAGAAAATGATCTTTTTTTAGGAAGAAAGTGAAAGTATGGCTTTTTCATGAATCTTACATTCCACATTAAAAGAATAAATGGCTTTGCATGCTTTTTAAATAGTTCCTTTTGTTAAATACCCCCTCCCCATGCTAGCCATGCATACTGGCAATGCCTCCATTGGGCAGGCTACGGTGTATAGCCCTGCCCGCTGACCCTTAACCCCAGATATTCAATGCCATGGCAATGGCAATGAATATCTGGGATTGCCTCACATGCCCTAGAGCCACTGAAGCTAACCGGGTAGCGGTGATATTGCACCACTACCCACTTAGCTTCTGCGGGTAAAACTAGGCAAGCTTTTGCTACGCTTAATTTTACCTGCCAATTGCTAACTGAATAGCAGTGCAATATCACCGCTACCCAGTTAGCTATAATCTCTGCCTCCTCTCTGCCCCAAAATGTCCCCAACACGCCCTGATGATAACTGCATAGCATTGGGGTATGTAGCATGATTTGAAGTTTATATTCAATGGCACTAACCATGTAAACTCCGTTGAATATCCTGATTTAAGGCATTTATACGGTTTACTGGGCCGCAAACTGTGTAAATGCCTTTCGATTATCGGGCCCTTAGTGTTTATTTCCCTCTCTAGATTGAAATGAGGTAAAGGCAGTGTCTTCTGCAGTTAATTAAGAACTTCTGCACACCTAATCTTGCAAATGGCTCAAAAAACACATGTAAGTGTTGCTATTTACATGAGTATGTTGCGACATGCCGGCACTTATACTTGTAAGTTGCCTGATTGCCTTTCTCAATTTTTCCCACAAGTATATTTGTGAAGAGGCTCCTACCACTGCACATAGATATCAGTCCAAGTGCATTCCTATACTTCCTACAATTTATTTTAGAACTGACTCAATATTTAACAGAGTCGTTTCTAAAACACTGTCAGAATATAGTATATCCCTATCTCAGCATCTCAATTCTGATCTCTACGTACTAACTAAAATGTTCATTCAAGGCCACACAGTTTAATGAAGGTACAACTGAAAGAGAATATTATGCAGGCCCATAAATCATGACTGATGTGGAACAACTTGATATAGTTGGTTGTATAGTGATATAGTCGGTTAATATAGTGTATCTGGATTTTCAGAAAGCCTTTTGTGGATCAGGAACTGGTTAAAAGATAGAAAGCAAAGGTTAGAGCTAAATGGCCAATTTTCCCAATGGAGAAAGGTGAATAGTGGAGTATCCCAGGGATCTGGGCTTGGTTCATTGTGGAGTATCCCAGGGATCTGGGCTGGGTCCATTGCTTTATAACATATTCGTAAATAACCTGGAAATTGGAATAAAGAGTTTGGTAATCATCTTTGGAGATGACAAAAAATTATTCAAAGTTGTTAAAACCCATGAGGATGTGAAAAATTGCAAGCAGACCTTAAAAATTGGAAGACTGGGCATCCAAATGGCAGATGAAATTTAATGTGGAAAAGTGCAAAGTTATGCACCTAGGAAAGAATAACCCAAACTATGGTTACATGATGCAAGGTTCCACATTAAGAACCACTACCCAGGAAAAAAACTGAGGTGTCATCATGGATAACATGTTAAAACCCTCCACCCAGTGTGCAGTAGCAGCCAAGAAAGCAAATAGAATGCTATGAATCATAAGTAAAGGAATGGACAATAAAACAAAGGATGTCTCTTTATCATTCCATGGTGCAACTGCACCTTGAATATTGTGTGCAATTCTGGTCACCGTATTTTAAAAAGGATATAATATTATTAGAAAAGGTACAGAGAAGAACCACCAAATTGGTAAAGGGGATGGAAGTATACCCCTATGAAGAGAGGCTAAAAAGGTTAGAGCTCTTCAACATGGAAAAGAGACAGCTGAGGGGAGATACGATAGAGAAAAATTTGAATGGAGTGGAATGGGTAAACGTAGATCGATTGTTTATGCCATCAAAATATAGAAAGACATGTAATGAAGCTATATTGTAACCTATTTATGACTAATAAGAGAACATATTTTTTCACTCAACGTGTAAACAAACTCTGGAATTCGTTACCGGAGGATGTAGTAAAAACTGTTAGGGGTATGTTTACTAAAGTGCGGTAAACTTGAATAAAGCGCGTTGTATGACGTTAACGATCGTAAGTGCAGTATAATGCACGTAATCACGCGCCAATGACCGTTAACGTCATACTATGCCCGTTAACCGTTAACGTTAACCGTTAACCGTTAACGTCATACTACGCGCGGAGTGGAGGAGTGGCTTAGTGGTTGGGGCAAGGTACTTCAGGCCGGAAGGTCGGGGGTTCAAATCCCACTAGAGGACAGCAACCTTGGGCCGGAAGGATCGGGGTTTCTAGTCCCACAGGTGCTCCTTGTGGTCTTGGGCAAGCCACTTAACCCTCCATAGCCCATGTTCCCTGTAAAATAGTTATCTCCAAGTTATAATGCCCTGTTCAATGTAATTTCAATTTGTTCAATGTAAACCGCACTGATGCAGAATAGCGCGGTATATAAGAGAATGTAAATAAATAATAAATAAATAAATAACCGCACGTAACTATTGTAAAGCCCCGCGGCGCGTTAAAACAGCGCAGAAGGTGGAGAGTGGGCAGAGAGAAGGGGTCAATGGGCGGAGAGTGGGCGGGGAGAGGCTCCCCTCTCACTAACGCGCTGAATTTCTGAGCTCAATTCCAACGCGAATGAAAACCTGCCGTTAAAGGCATATTACAGGGAAGAGAAACTATTTCCGTCAGCAATGTACAGCAAAACCGGGGAAACCTACAAAACGTGAGCAGTGTGATACATGTGTACAGAACAAAAGTTCACATAAAACTTTAAAAATGACCACAAGAAATATTGTAGAAAGTATAATCCTGCTGGGCAACAGTGATAGCAATGGGCAACAATGAAAAACACTCCCAGGAAAGCTCCAAAAAAAATAAATGATGTTTGGAAGGGTCTACGCTCCGTAGACCCTTTCAAAAAGCATTTCATTTTACTGGAGCTTTCCTGGGAGTGTTTTTCATTGTTGCCCAATGATATCATTGTTGCCCAGCTCGGTTATGGGTGTTTGCCCCTTTTTTGAGGTCTGTTTGAGGTTTATTTGCACTTTTGTCTCCATACAAGGTAAATGAGCCCACAGTAAAAATGTGCAGAGCAGGGTTTCTGACGCGTCAGGCTAGTTTTCCTATCTCCAGGGACTGCACTGTCTCTGTGGCCACAGTGTGGTGCAACGGACACAGCCAGTGCCTATAAGACCAGAGGGTCACAGGTTCAAATCCCAGCTGGGGCTCCTGCCACCCCAGTCCCCATAGTTTTACCCACCACTAAACAGTGATAGTAAAGACACTCCTTTATTGCAGAGAACATACGCATGGTTACTACACCTATATTTTACCACACCAAACACAGATACCAGAAACAGGCACATTACCTAAAGCAGAGTCCCGCAAATGCAGTTCTGGAGGGCCCCACACCATTCCGGTTCCATGCTGCCTCTAATAAAGATGCCTGTGCTGCATAGCTATGCACCACCCCCATGGTATGCAGATGTAGCTCATGCATATTTATGAGGGACAGCATGAAAACCCGAACAGTGTTTGGAACACCAGGACTGGAGTTGTGGAACTCTGCCGTAAAGCAGCAGCCAACAGGGCCACACACACACCCACAGGCCCCATTGGCCAATGCCTCCTGGAGAGGCAAGACATTGGGCCCTGCCTGTATCTCCCAATACTAGCAGTTGCATACCTTAGCAATGCCACCCTACAGCTGGGTATATGGTACACAGCTATCAAATGTTTCCTAAGATAACTGGCAGATATCAATTCCTACGTTAAGCACATTTTGCTCATTGAGCTCCACCATAACAATCATTCTGATGTCTGCGGTGTGTGCTGCAGGTCTGGTCTCTGACAGTGTTCACCACCCTGGGGAGTGACCCCCCAACAGTCTTGTGTACCATATCCATGCCTGTACTATGCCCAGGACTGGTGTGGTGGGTATGGCTGCTGACCACCTCTATAGTAGCACAATGCTGGCATAGGTGTGGGGGTGGCTGTCTGTCTATCCAGTGTGTGGTGGCTGCAAACACCATCCACAGCCCACACTGCCAGCAATGTTGCCAGTATTGGGCTGCCAATGTGCATAATGAGGAGCAAGGTACCATGGGTATAGGCCGGACAGGGTGGCCTGGCCAGGGTGCATCTGCACAGGGCATAGGGCAGTGACAGGCACATTGTAGTGCCCGGCCACCACCTACACAGACAGGGTGACCTCAGTATATCCTGCTGAGAGATCACTCTCACCCTGACTGTGCAGTGACCACATCATGGCTAGGCACTCCCATAGTGCTATCTAGTATTTCTCTCATGTGATAGATATGGGTTTTGTTTTGGGGCCCAGTCACTGATGTATCTGCTTGCTGTGTATGCTGGCTTCCCAGTTCTGGGTGCAGGCATCTCCACCGGGCACTAGCAGACTGTTTGCAGCTGGTATGTGTTGTGATGGAGTGGCTTGCAGGGTGCAGTGGCTGATGGCTTGCACCAGGGGAATATCAGATAATGGTGGGGTGCAGCATACCATATCCAGGCCTAATGTCTGTCTGCTATTGTGCTATGGATGTGTACAGAGCTGCATTGACTGCCCTGTGGGGTGTCTATTCCTCAGCAGGACTGGGGTTGATGTTCCCCTCTACTGCCACCTTTGCAAGGAGATAGACTGTGGATTTTTTGATAGGAGACCCTGTTTGCCACCCTCAGCCCTGGGGGAGAGGGGGGGGTGGTGGTGGTGGTGGTGCATGGGGGCTACACCTGACTGACACAGACAGAGATGTCCAAGGTGTTCCTGCAGAAACTACCTATCTCACACATTAACACAGCTTTGGACCTGCGCCATGGCCTCTTTCAGTCATGGACGGTGCTGTGGACCTAGTGCTGGGCGCCTCACTGCACCCTCAGGGTGAGCACAGTACCCGCACAATGTGACAGTGTGTAGCTACTCTGTGCCAGTACAACACATGGTCAGTACCCCTACCAGGCCGAGGTACTGTGGGGGTGCACCTGATCACCTCCCCCCTACCAGGCTGAGGTGCTGTGGGGGTACATTCCCCATGGTGTGTATCTGTGGATGGCTGATTTGCATGTGCAGTGCATCATGGGTGTGACTGGCACAATCCAACCCTGGGTAAATCCAGCACCTGCTCACAGGCTCAGATACACCATAGGCCATCACACGTACATCTGTTAGCATAATGCATAGGTGCAGGACACCCTAAAGAGTTTGTAATATTAGGTGCCCACGCTGGTAAAAACACACGTACCCACGCACGCACCAATGCACGTACCAACACACGTACCAACGCACATGGCTAGGCACACTGCGAGGGTGTGTTTCTGGCACCACTACTCAACGTAAAGAAAAACATGCCTCCTCATTCCCTATGTAATGTACAGGGTGATGCCTGGGCCAGCCTTCTGCATTAGGCACCCTGGGGACTCAAACCCATGCTGCCTGTAACAGCAGTCAGTACACTAACCATTGTGCTACAGCTCTGTTTCAGTGCTTTGTGTCTGTACGCCTTCATACGATTAACGCGCAGTAATGCGCCACGGCGCCCTGTAACGCTCGTTAGTTTTTGGAACGCGCGTTAGTGGTTAGGATGTCCCGCCCATGTCCTTTTTGGGCTTTCCTTTCACTAACGCGGCTCCTAACGCAATTTGCACTAACGCAGTTTAGTAAACATACCCCTTAGTGTAGCTGGGTTTAAAAAAGGTTTGGACAAGTTCCTGAAGGAAATTTCCATAAACCATTATTAAAGGGGACCCAGGAAATCCACTGCTTGCCCCAATACAACCATTGTGGAACCTGTGTCTTTTAGGGAAACTGCTAGGTACTTATGACCTAGATTGGACACTGTTGGAAACAGGATATTGGGCTTGATGGACCTTGGTGTGACCCAATATGGCATATCTTATGTTCTTATGTTCTGAACTTAATATGGAATGGATTTTTACCCTTCCAAATAGTACTAGGGGTAGAGAACATGCCAAGAAACTAAAATAACAGATTTAAAATAACTTATGAAATAATTTTTTCAATCAATTTACATTTCTGCTATTGGATTTGTTGCCAAAGAACGTTGTTTACTAATGAGGTTGACTTTCAAAAATGGTTTGGACAAATGTCTGGAGGAGAGGTCCACTAATAGTTCTTAGTCAGGAAGACTTAAGGATTGCAGTAATGAATGGATTTCTCCATTCAGATCATCTGGGTACTACTGTTATTACTATCAATCATTTATATAGTGCTACAAGACTTAAGCAGTGCTGTACATATACATGTAGAAAGATGGTCCCTGCTCTTCTTTTCTATCAGTGGTATCAGTAGGAATCCCCTTCCCTTAGATCTCCTCTCACCTCGTGGATCTTCTTTTCTATCAGTGGGACGCGGGTTCTTCTGGCGACACACTGAGATACTCTGAACTTCTCTTCTGTTGGCAGGAGATGAGAACCCAATTGGAACTTCTTTGTTTGCCACCTCACTCTTGGCCTGTGTTCCGTTAGTAGGAATTGCTAATCCTATGAAGAAAGGCTAAAAAGGTTGGGGCTCTTTAACCTGGAAAAGAGACGGCTGAGGGGAGATACGTTAGAAGTCTATAAATTAATGAACGGAGTGGAACGGGTAAACGTAGATCGATTGTTTACCTTATCAGAATATAGAAAGACTAGGGGACATGCAATGAAGCTACAGGGTAAACTATTTAAGACTAATAAAAGAAAATATTTTTTTACTCAGCGTGTAATCAAACTCTGGAATTTGTTACCGGAGAATGTAGTAAAGGCTGTTAGTGTAGCTGGGTTTAAAAAAGGTTTGGACAAGTTCCTGGAGGAAAGGTCCATAAACCATTATTAAGAAGGGACCCAGGATATCAGTGCTTGACCCAGTACAAGCATTGTGAAACCTGTGTCTCTTGGGGAAACTGCTAGGTACGTATGACCTGGATTGGCCACTGTTGGAAACAGGATACTGGGCTTGATGGACCTTGGTCTGACCCAGTATGGCATATCTTATGTTATGTTCTTAACCCTATCTGTACCCTTTCTGCATCACCGCATAGCTCATCCTGTTTGATGTGCTTTGGCACAGTCACCTCAGTAAATATACTTGGCCATGCGTGCATACATTCTGCAGCGTGTACAGAAAAATGGGCAAACAGACCAATAGACATACATATCCTTCAGAAGAGGCACTCTTACTTGATGTGCAACATACCCAAAACTATAAAGTAGAGATAGACTCTTTTTCACCTCTTTTTTTCTTCTGTTAAAGAACATTATCAGAACAAAGTGTTTGCTCACATTGTAGAATTGATAACATTCATATTCCTTTCACTGGTTCATTGGAATTGTTAGGTATTAAGTAAAACATAGGTATAGATAAAAAGAATAAGGAAATATTTAATTCTTTAGCTCATAAGGTGAATTGAGGAGGAAGTTTGCCAATGTTGTTGAACCAGAAACATTCGCTATTTCACAAGAGAAATCCCTTTTGTATAATGCAACGAATATGGGTAAGGTAATGCATCATTATTGTTGTTGTTAAGTGCCATCATTACAAGGGAGAAAAGAGTCTTTAATATATGGAAAGGTTTTATTCTTTCACTATCAGAGGAGAATCAATAAACTATCTTCCAAGCTGTTTCAGAAATTGAATTCGGAGAATCAGTAATAAGCGGCCGTGGTTGTTCCACATATCTAAGACATTTCAGAAAAGGAAATGGGAGAATTGATCGGAAAAAGTGAGTGTGTGATGCATATTTAGAGTGGAAAATGGATGAGGTTTCACATGATGTAAGTCATGGTTTTGGCCAGTAATTGGAGGGTGAGGGGTATAAGCAAGTCAATTATCTTGGGCACTCATGCCATGGGGAACCCAAGCCTTCCTGAAGCTGAAGGAGATACCGCCTGCTTGTGGGATTTGAGGCCTCTTCCCAAATTTCTGTCTGGGGCTCCTGCGCAGCTCTTGTTTGATGCATATATCATGTAATGCTTATATTTTCTTTTATGTCTGGTCATACTTTTAATAAGAAGTTAAAAAAATGGCATGATGCAGAGCAACAGGAGGGAAATGGGGAAGTCTGGTCACTTGCCTCAGACAACACACGTTTCCTTCGGTATGACCTTTGTGACTTGTGACTCACAAAGATGCAGGAGCTGCATATTACAAATGGCACAAATGCAAATCATAAGCACACAGCTGATATGTTAACCAGCAACTTTAGGATTCCAAAGTCAGTAAATACAACATCACACTTATATATTTATTTATTTTATTTAATGTCTCTTTTATACCGCGCTATTTAACATCAGTGCGGTTTACATACAACCTTAGCTTATACAGTGCAGGCTAACCTGCACTGTATTTACAATGAAACAGGTGCTAAAACTTGGATAACACTGGGGAAACTATTTATAGGTAGGAATCACATCAGGTGGGAAGAGTGACTTTTACAGAGGTGGGGTATATACATGCTGCTATATACAAGGTGTGCATAGTCGAGGATGGCGCCACTTTTACAAAAGTGGGGTATGTACATGCTGCTATTTACAAAGTATGCATATTCAGGGATGACGCCACTGGGAGAAGATGCCTCATTGCGTGCTGGGTGTGTTGGTGTGGCAGAACTGGTGGAGGGGTGTGGCTGTTTGTGAGCGGTCATCAGAGTAGTGTTTGAGGAAAAGGTGGTGCTTCAGTGCTTTCCTAAACTGGGTCAGGTCGGATATTGCCCATATGCTGGGTGGTAGGGCATTCCATCATCTGAGTGCACAGAACCTAAATACCCTGTTTATTGTTGCTTGGGTACATTGTGTTATTGCTTTCAGGATTACCAGTGTGTTGACTGCTGCGGGTCTTCTGGATCTGTTAGAGGGTGTAGGGTGGATAAGCTCTATGAGGGAGGTGGAGGAGAGCCTGTTGATGGCCTTGAAAGTCAGTAGTAGGGTTTTAAAAGAGAGTCAGCCGTGGATGGGGAGCCAGTGGAGATGTTTCAGGATGGGTGTCACATGGTTATTCCTGGAAGCACTGTGTAGAACTCTGCCCGCGGCATTCATTGCGAGCTGGAGTGGGTTCAGGGTGGATTGTGGGTGCCCTTGTAGAATTGCATGGGCGTAATCAAAATGTGGGATAACCAGCGCTTGATAGATTGTCCGGAAGTCATCCGGCTCCGGCAGGGGGTGTAAGTGCCTGAGTGTCCGAATCTTGTGGTAAACTGCTCTTACTGTGTTGCTTATGTGAGCCTTCATGTCCAGGCATTGGTCTAGTGTGACTCCAAGGTAACGGATTGTGGATTTGGTTAGTAGCTCCACTTCCTTGACCTTTAAGTAGGCAGGAGGGGTGAAGTTTTGGTTCCTTGTAATGAAAAGTATGTCTGTTTTCTTGTGCTATATTTGAAGGTTTGAGTCTGGAGCCAGTTGGATACCGCATCAAAACATTCTGTCAGTGGGGAGAGGTCTGGCTGGTCAGTTGAGAATGGCATGTAGAGCAGTATGTCATCGGCATATATCAAGCAGTCAACATTGAATGATCAGATGAGGGAACAGATGGGCTGCATGTATATGTTGAACATCAGGGCGGAGAGGGAGGACCCCTGCGGAACACCCTGCCTCTGGTGGAATGGTTCTGATGTTGAAGCACTGGATCGTATATGCTGCCATCTGTCAGACAGGTATGATTTGCACCAGCTTAGAGCTGTGTCATGAATACCCTTCTCCTTAAGTCGCACCAGGAGGAGCTCATGGCTTACTGAGTCAAATGCCGCGGCTATATCCATAAAGATGAGGGCAAACCCTTGACGGGTGTTGTCGATTCCAGCAATTATGTTGCTGAAGAGGGTGAATCCGTGTTGGCAAGGGTTGAGCGGAGCGGCAGTCTCGATGTGGTGTTGTATTTGGCATTGGACTTCTTTTTCAATTATCTTGGCAAGTAGTGGTATGCTTGATATAGGCCTGTAAGAGTCAACTTTCTGGGGGTCTAGTTTGTTGTTTTTCAGCAGAGGTCTGATGGACGTGTGTTTGAGGCTTTGCGGGAACAATCCTGTTGAGAATGACAGATTCATGAGTCTGGCTATGAACGGGCTAAAATCGCTCCGTAGCGCTTTTATCCAGAAGGCAGGGTAGGGGTCGGTTTGTGCAGTGGTGGTGTTGATGGCAGCGATAGTGTCTTCAATGCATTTCTTGGATGGAGTGGAGAAGGTGGTCAGTGGTGTTGGGTAGGGTTGCTCGTGTGCGGCGGTGGGTGCCGTGGACTTATCGGTCTGGCATAATTTTGATTGCAGGTAGTACCTTCCAGGGACTCTGTGCTAGCTTTTGCTTCCTCAAACCTCTTACTTTCCTTGCTAAGAGCTTATAACTTGTTGATATTTATTTACTCACGTCTGCTGTTATTGAATTATATTGTTTTGTATGCAGTCTTGGCCAGCTTTCTGCACACTACTACTGTTTTGCTCTCGGGGCAATTTCTCCAAATGGGTTAGGTTTGCACATACCACGACAGTCATGAGCCTCATTTTTAAGCCAAAGCATGGGGAGTATGATCTCAGTCTCTCAAATATACTGTTAATGCTCAGTGTAGTACTTGCATCGTGCCAAAGAGAGCCTCCCACTGGAGTTTGTAAGATGTTACATATATGGATAATTTATCAAGATGTACTTGGAAATTCCTCTTAATTAAGCCTGTTGCAACTCAGCACAATGGGAAATAAGTCAGTATTTTTCTGCCACATTTTCTTGGTCCTCGACTGCATTTCTTGGTACTTGGAGATGTTCTTCCTTTCAAAACATTTCACAGAATAGTCACTTGGAATTGGCACCTCTATAATCAGTGCCGTTCTGGTGTTCTTCCCCTTTACCACTATATCCGGCTTCCTCGCATCCAGCTTTTTATTGGTCGGAATGGGAGTATCCCAGGTGATCATAACCTCTTCATTCTCTAATTCTCTTAGGGTCATGATCCCAGTGCTTTTCAGGCACAGTGATATTATAGTGTCTACAGAGTTTCCAATGGATGAGTCGTGCTACTTTATTGTGCCTTTCTGTATAGAAACTTTCTGCCATTAGAACTTCACAGTCGGGTATTCTTCTCTCTGTAGCATGAGATTTTGTATATTCCCTCCTCAACTACTGATTTTTCTTTCTTTCCCATCCCACCTACTCCAAGGCTTACCTTCTTTATATAGCCTTCTGAGGATCATTAGCACTATTTACTCTCAGGTACAACGCATCCCACTTGTACTTCTCTCCTGCCTCCCCATATAATACCTCCTTTGATCTGTACTCTCTTCTCTCCTCCTATTCCTATGACTCCACATCACTTTCTTTTCCCTCATTCCAACAACCCCAGACCTTTAGTTCATATCACCCACTCCTTACCATCCTCATCTCTCCCGCCATTTTGTTTTTTACCCTATCATCTGCTCTTGAATTTTACCATTTCTTCCTCTCATTCAGTCATCTCCATTCTCTCTGAAAGAACCTTGTCACTGTTGTGATGCCTCCTTTCTCTCCTGTACTCTCCTGCTCCTTCTCCTTTTCTCATCTGAGATTATTAATTCCAATCCTGCACCCCCCCCCCCCGACTTTTTTCACACTTCCAAGACAAATCAATAAACAACCCCTCACATCTTATTCATTTCTTTCTCCTTTCTCCTTCTCTCCCTTTCTCATCTGCCTTGTGGCATGAATGCTCTGTCTCCAGTAAACTTGTTTGCATTCATGACCACTTCATTTCAAGTGCATCTTCTTGCTGTAATAGAAACGTGTCTTCTCCCTGAAGACTCTGCTTCAATTGCTGCCCTCTTTCATGTAGGCTACCTATTCTCCCATACACTTCAGCCTGCTGGCCAGGGCAGTGCTGTTGGGCTTCTACTTTCTCATTCCTATCAATTTTAATTCCTCCTGCATCAATTTCACTCCTTTTCTGACTTCTAAGCCACTTATCAAATCCATTGACAAGTCCATCTCTACTTTTATCACTGATATGGACTCCTGGTTTTCCTTCTTTGTGGATGCATCTTCCCCTTTGCTTATTCTTTGGGATTTTAACATTAATATTGACAAGCTCTCTGACCCTTTTGCCTTACAGCTCCTTTCCCTAACCTCCTCATTCAACCTCCTGCTGTGCTGTGCTGCCCTTACTCATCAGCATGGCCACTGCCTTGACCTCATCTTTTTTTCTAGCTACTTGCCCTCAAACATCTCCATCTCAGTTCTATCTTAGTTGACCATCACCTCTAACCTTCACTGTTAACCACCTGCCACCTCAGTCTCACCCAGTCTCTACCAGCATGATTAGGAATCTTCACACTTCAGCTCTCTCCACTGTAGTCTCATCAGTTCTTTCCTCCACTATATCATCTAAGTCTGTTGATGAGGCCGTGTCTTCATATAACACTATATTCTCCCTCATTTGTTCTGGATATGCTTGGTCCTCCCCATTCAACACCCTGTGAGGTGTACTATACCTCAACCCTGGTGGTCCCCTAAAACCTACTACCTACATTCCTGTACCTGCTCAGTTGAGCACCTTTATTATATTTTTTAAAACCATTTATAAACAATACATCAACCAACAGAAACAGCAAAACATTACACCGAACAAAACCAAAAACATATATCCCAACCCGCCCCCCACCCTCCCCACCCACACCACCCCTCCCCCCCCCCCGGTCCCCCTGGGAACCCCCACACATTAACCCTCACAATTACAGCTGTCTTCATTTATACCACTATGACATTGCAATACATTTAGCTTGCGCAACATAATCATCTAGCAACTGCCACCTACTTCCCCCAAGAGGGGCGGCGAAAGAGGCACCAGATGTACTCTTCTTCTGCCGTCGCCGTTGACCCCCTTGGGCTGCCTTCAGCTCCTGTGCTTTTTCGAAGCCAGAATAGGTACATACCAGACCCCACCACAGGTACACATCCAGCTTGGAGGAGTCTTTCCAGTTGGTGATAATCACCTTCAGCGCCACAGCCATCAAAAAATTAAACCGAAAGTACTGGTCTTTAGCAAGCTGCAGGCTGCTCGCGCAGGAGCGGTAAATAACAGTATCCCATCCCAACGGGGCAGAAAACCCCAGTATGCGGTTGATCTTGCTCCATACTGCTTGCCAGAAACTCTGAACATAGCAACAATCATATAACATATGCCGTAGGGTGCCTAAAGCCGACAGGCATGACCAACATTTAGTGGAAACCGATGAGTCCCATTTTGACACCTTAACTGGCGTAAGGTAGGCCCTGTGAAGCAAAAAGTAAAGTGACTGTGTAAGGGAAGCAGCTTTCGAAACCCTGCTAACTGTGCCCCAAAGGATACTCCATAGTTGGGGTGGAATCTCATGACCTACCTCTAACTCCCAGCTACGCCCGACTTTATTCTCGTCCCCCGCAAACGCCTCTCTCAAAATAGCATAGATATGGGACATACGCCGGTCTGTATCTAGAATCTCATCGACTACCCTCTTAAGCCCCCAGCTGTCGACTATGGCCGTCCCTTCCCGTGTAACTCCTTTTAGACAATGAAGCAACTGCAGCCACTGAAAGTAACAGCCTCTAGGAATACCATACTCCTTTTGGAGGGTCTCAAAACCTTTCCACCCACTGTCCAACATCACCTGACCGACAGTCCAAATCCCAGCAGCTTGCCACCTTTTCCAAGCAAAGGGCCGTTTCCCTATTTTCAGTTTGGGGTTGGACCAAATGGGATGGTGGACTGAAAGGCGCTGCTCGCACCCCGTGGCATTTTCCAGAAACTTAAAGGCTATCTGAGTGGCACGCATAACCTCAAGGCCATTATCCTGTCCATCTACCTGCATACCCAGCAGCAAATCCATAGGGGTAGGGGACATAAGCTTCCTTTCCAGCTGGGCCCAGACCGGCGTCTCCTCGGGTGGGCCAGGATCCATCCACTGAAGACCCTGTTTTAGTAAAAGCGCCTGATGGTACCACTCGAAGTCCAGAAATTGTACTCCGCCCCTCTCTTTGCTGGCTTTTAACTTAAGGACCGCTATCCGGGGGGGTTTATCTTGCCAGAGAAAAGCCATCAACAAACGCTCCAACCCCTTATAGAAGGACTTCGGAAAACAAATGGGAAGCATCCCCAGGATATAATTAATCTTAGGGACCAAAACCATCTTGATGGAATTTAGCCTACCCCACCAGGAGAGATGCAGGGGGGACCATTGCAACGTAAACTTCTGCACCAGTTCCTTAATAATTTGCACATTGCACTGCACTGTCTCCTCAAGTGACGAGCAATATTGTACCCCAAGATATTTGACCTGAGAGGCTTCCCATTTGAACGGGAATTAAGCCACATGGGACGAGAAAGTCAACCTATTCATCGGAAAGGCCGTGGATTTCATCCAATTAATTTTATAGCCGGAGAGGTTGGCATAGGCAGTTATAATTTCCAACACTCTCCTTATCGCAGAAGGTTGCAGGAATAACAACAGATCATCTGCATAGGCCGATAACTTCACCTGTTGCCCTGCTACTTCCAGCCCCTTGATCTCCCCATCTTGTCTCACCAGGATTGCCAGAGGCTCTAAAGCAATATTAAAGAGTAGGGGGGGGGGATAGCGGGCACCCTTGCCTAGTCCCTCTCTGGAGACCGAAAGGGGAGGATAGCGTGCCGTTCACCAAAATTCTAGCAGAGGGGGACGCATACAAGAGTCGGATCATTTGTCGGAACCGCTCCCCAAAACCAAACCACACCAAGGCCTGGTTTAAAAAACCCCACTCCAGACGATCAAAGGCCTTCTCCGCATCTACGGAAAGCCCTACTATAGGCTCCTTCAAGAGCTCCGCCGCAGAGAGCAGGTTCAACAGAAGCCGCCCATTATCCGCAATAGAGCGCCCCGGGATGAAGCCACATTGATCCGGGTGTATCAGCAAGGACACCACCTGAGCCATTCTGTGCGCTAGAACTGCAGAGAATAATTTATAGTCTGCGTTTAATAAGGATATCGGCCGATAATTCTCCACTTTTTGGGGGTCTCTCCCTGGCTTTTCTAAGAGAACAATGACCGCATCACTAAAAGACCCCATCCCAGGTGACTGTTCCAGAAGAGCCTGGAAATACAACATAAAATAGGGCAATAGATCATCCGCGAACGCTTGATAAAACTCAACCGGGATTGCATCCGGCCCCGCTGCTTTACCCTGCTTCATACCTTGCAATCCCTCCCTAAGCTCCTCCAAAGTCAGGGGGTCATCTAATAAGCTCACCTGAGCAGCTGAGAGTTTGGGGTGCGGTACCCGACTGTATAACTCTTGGAAGGCCATCGGATCTACCTTTGCTTCAGAAGTATACAGACAGCTATAAAATTCACGAAACACTTTGGCCATATCTTCTTCTGCCGTCAACAATCCACGCGACTCATGAAGGATAGCGGCCACTTTTGGCCTGGAAGCTCTGGGGTGGAGCGTGCGCGCCAACATACGCCCTGCTTTGTTACCTTCCCCGTACCAACTATTACGCACCTGAAAATCCGCCGACCGCACCTCAGTGTTCAAGCTCATATTATATTGGTAACGAAGCTTTTGCAGCCTCAATAAAATACACGGGTCTGTTCTAGAAACCAGCAGGCATTCTCCAGCTCGGATTTGCGCAGATAACTCCTGCAGCTTCCTCTTCCGTTCCCTAGCCACTTTAATTTTATAACTGGTTGTTTCTGCTCTAACTACCACTTTAAAGGCTTCCCACCAAGCCCAGGCTGGGGTATCTTTAAGTGAATTTATTTCAAAATACCTCGTAAAGGCATCCCGAATGCCCACACAATATTCTGGGTCTTTGAGCAAATCTCTAGGAAAAAAACAGGTTGAGGTGCCCTTACTTTTCCCCTCCAGCCGCACCTCCAGTGAAATGTAAGCATGGTCCGAAATATGCATTTCCCCTATGTGAGTATGAAGCACAGAATTAATGAGGGCTTGGGACACTAAGAAATAATCTATACGTGAATGAGAATCATGCAGGATAGAGTAGAAAGTATACTCCCTATCTACCGGGTGAAACAACCTCCACACATCCACCAACCCTGCATCTCGCATAAGAGACAGGAGAATTGCGTCCACCCTACTGCGTTGGCGAGAGCGGTACGGGGACCTGTCTATCAGCGGGTCAAGTACTAGGTTGAAATCCCCCCCGATGATCCAAGGGTACTCCTCCCATTCTCGCACCACCTCAGAAAGTTTCTGGAAGAATGCCACATCATCTACATTTGGGCCATACACATTCATTATTGCCAATTTGGTATCCCAGAGGTGAACCAATATCCTAACCCACCTTCCCTCTGTATCAGCCTGCTCCCGAACCACGTGTAAGTCGAGCTGTTTGTGTGCGAGGATAGCAACCCCATTTTTCTTCCCACACGCAGCAGAATGCCCGACTAAAAGGTATTTCCCCAGGCCGAGTTTCTTTGTTTCAGGGGACGACAAGTGCGTTTCCTGCAGTAGAACAATGTCTGCTGCCTGCTTTTCACAAAAAAGAAGGATCTTCTTTTTTTTTGATAGGATGAAGGACACCTTTGACGTTCAGAGATATCAAGTTAATTGGCCTCATGAAGCAAGATCAACCTCCCGATCCAGAAGACATCTCTCCACTCAATACCAGGAAACCCTTTTTCAGAGGACATACCTATTGTTCCCAGGATGACCCCCCCAGCAGCTCCCTCCCCCACCCCCCCCCACTGAAAAAATCTCCGGGTGAGCCCACACAGCGAGATACCCCATCCACCCGCTCCATCCCAATTTTAGCCCCAGCATAACATTAACAACATCTTACCACTCTAACAACAGTCACTCACTATGTTAACGCTACCAAAATATCCATTTGCACTGTCCCCTTGCCCCCCCCACCTCCCCCCCGATTACCACCCACAATCCCTGCCCACCTCAGTTGCATACCATAACCCAGATAACACAAGGCACTTAGAGCAGGCCAACATAGTAAACACAAGAGGCTCCTTGTCTACAAGCCATGGGGAACAGATATAGCCTCATGGCCGTGGAAGTCCGCGATCTTCTCCCCAAGTAGGAGTCCGGTCAATGATCACCCTGTAACCTTCGTCCCCGCCGCTTCTGGCAGGGCACCAGCACCTTACAGATATTGTCACACAGAATGCAGAGTTTCATTGCATGAAAGTCGCCTCCTTTTCCTCCAAGAAAGCTTGCAGGGCCGTAGGATCATCAAAAGACCTGGTTTGATTGTGCAGAGTTATCCGCATCCGTGCGGGGTAGAACAGACCGTACCGGGCTTGTAGCTTCTGCAGCCTCGGTCTAAACGCCAGGAGTTGCTTCCGCCTATAAACTGTGGCTTTACTGAAGTCAGGATATAGCGCAACAGTGTGGCCCTCACATTTTATAGGTGCCCGTGTCTTCGCTGCCGCCATTATCGCTGCCACTTGAGAATACCGCAGTACCCTTAGAATCATCGGGCGTGGCACCCGCACCTGCAGGCCTATGCTCGTGGGGATCCTATGAGCCCTGTCAATTTCAAAAGCCTGCGAGAATTCCAGCCACAGCATTTTAGGTAGTACTCTCTCCAAGAATTCCACAGCATTGTTCCCTTCAGCTCCCTCCGGGAGTCCCACGATTCTAATGTTGTTCCTCCGGGCCCGGTTACTCGGATCCTCCAGGTGTTGCTCCAGCGCTTCCACCCGCTTACTGAGCCTCTCCACTTGCTTAATCCGTGCTTCGTGCGACGCCACGTGGCCTTCCACCACCGAGATCCGTCCTTCCATTGAGAGTAGCTGCTCCTTCAGCTCTTTTAATTCCAGGATCTCAGCTTGTACCTCTGCCAATGTTTCTCCATTTGCGGCCACCATCATTCGCACTGCTTTTATTTCTGCCAGCACCTCAGGCAACCCTGCCACAGGTTCCAGTGTTTGCGAGGCCTTCTGGGGCGAGGGCGGCTCTGCCTTCTGCCTCTTAACTCCTGCATTCGACGGTGCTCCATATTCCAGGCGGGTGGGCTTACCGGCTGCCATCTCCTGATTCTCGTAAGGGGGCCCGGGGAGGAAAGGGAGAAAGGATCAATCTGCTAGGGCCCAGGATTCAACAGGATTTAGCGGAGAGCTGCGATTATGTGGCCATCTCTGCTCGAGCCAGGCTCCGCCCCTCTCAGTTGAGCACCTTTAGCTTAAATCCCATACCCTTGCCTGACTTCAAGCATTTCAAATTCATGCTAACCTCTTTCAGTCAGTAATATATAGGAATCACTTAAAGTATGAGCCCCTATGAAACAAACAAACAATAATTTTTATATAATTTTATACTTTTTGTCGGAGCTGAGCCGTAGGAGGGATATGAGTGATCACAATCCCCCACCAGACTGCTAGCTTCTTTTATTTTTAAAGGTCCTTAACCTGTTGTATCAATTCAGTGCTTTAAAAGGGATTATCAGTCACTTATCTCAGTTTTTTCTTTGATATCGTCGCAACAATCGCTCCTCTTCAGAAAAATGAAACAGCACGACGTGCACGTTTCGGGGAAAGAACCCCTGTGTCAAGTGCTTCCTAAATTTCCATTAAAGTAGGCGAACAAAACAGAACACCGCCGTCTTCGCGGCTGAGGCAAAACTGCGTTTATAAGGGCCGTTGGAAATTTGACTTGCATATATAAGAGGGACCTTCCAATAGAAGGCAGGGTAATTCCCATCACCTAGGGAATCCCTGTCTCTATTGGCTAAGGAGACATGAGGTCATAGAATACTGCGCCACTCAATCTCCTGATTTAGCCCATTGGGCTCAACTGAGGATAGTCGAAAAATCCATTGTTGTTCCAACATTGCGCCACTCAATCTCCTGATTTAGCCCATTGGGCTCAACTGAGGATAGTCGAAAAATCCATTGTTCCAACATTCCAAAAATGTTGGAACAACAATGGATTTTTCGACTATCCTCAGTTGAGCCCAATGGGCTAAATCAGGAGATTGAGTGGCGCAGTATTCTATGACCTCATGTCTCCTTAGCCAATAGAGACAGGGATTCCCTAGGTGATGGGAATTACCCTGCCTTCTATTGGAAGGTCCCTCTTATATATGCAAGTCAAATTTCCAACGGCCCTTATAAACGCAGTTTTGCCTCAGCCGCGAAGACGGCGGTGTTCTGTTTTGTTCGCCTACTTTAATGGAAATTTAGGAAGCACTTGACACAGGGGTTCTTTCCCCGAAACATGCACGTCGTGCTGTTTCATTTTTCTGAAGAGGAGCGATTGTTGCGACGATATCAAAGAAAAAACTGAGATAAGTGACTGATAATCCCTTTTAAAGCACTGAATTGATACAACAGGTTAAGGACCTTTAAAAATAAAAGAAGCTAGCAGTCTGGTGGGGGATTGTGATCACTCATATCCCTCCTACGGCTCAGCTCCGACAAAAAGTATAAAATTATATAAAAATTATTGTTTGTTTGTTTCATAGGGGCTCATACTTTAAGTGATTCCTATATATTACTATTTTGAGATAGCATCACTTTTTGGGGGGTAATACTTTATATTTATAACCTCTTTCAGTCAGCCATAGCACTTGCCAAGCAAGAGTACTATATCCACCTGACTCCTCTCACCGTTTCTTTGCAGTGCTCAACTCTCTCCTAAAAGTGCCTCACCACCTTCACTTTTCACTCAGACTTTAACTATTTCCATGATAAAGTCCACAAGATTAGCCTTGAGTTCTCCATAGGTTCACCTCATCCCCCTTTCCCTTCTTCACTCCTAAATCCTTCCCTAAGCCTCTATCATCTATTCTTACTCTTCTAAAATCATTGAGAGGGAAACATAAGAACATAAGATATGCCATACTGGGTCAGACCAAGGTCCATCAAGCCCAGTATCCTGTGGCCAATCCAGGTCATGCGTACCTAGCAGTTTCCCAAAAAGACACAGGTTTCACAATGCTTGTATTGGGTCAAGCATTGATATCCTGGGTCCCTTTTTAATAATGGTTTATGGAACTTTCCTCCATGAACTTGTCCAAACCTTTTTTAAACCCAACTACACTAACAGCCTTTACTACTTCCTCCAGTAACAAATTCCAGAGTTTGATTACACGTTGAGTGAAAAAAACATTTTCCTTTATTAGTCTTAAATAGTTTACCCTGTAGCTTCATTGCATGTCCCCTAGTCTTTCTATATTCTGATAACGTAAACAATTGATCTACGTTTACCCATTCCACCCCGTTCATTAATTTATAGACTTCTATCATATCTCCCCTCAGCCGTCTCCTTTCAAGGTTAAAGAGCCCTAACCTTTTTAGCCTTTCTTCATAGGAGTATCCTTCCATCCCCTTTACCATTTTGGTGGCTTTTCTCTGAACCTTTTCTAATAACGCTATATCCTTTTTAAGATACGACGACCAGAATTGCACACAATATTCAAGGTGCGGTCTCACCATGGAATGATATAGTGGCATTATAATATCCTTTGTTTTATTTTCCATTCCTTTCCTTATGATACCTAGCATTCTATTTGCTCTCTTGGCCGCCACTGCACACTGGGCCGAGAGTTTTAACATGTTATCCACAATGACGCCTAAATCTTTTTCCTGGGTGGTGGTTCCTAATGTGGAACCTTGCATCGTGTAACCATAGTTTGGGTTGTTCTTCCCTAGGTGCATAACTTTGCACTTGTCCACATTAAATTTCATCTGCCATTTTGATGGTCAGTCTTCCAATTTATCAAGATCCTCTTGCAATTTTCCACAATCCTCTTGGGTTTTAACAACTTTAAATAGTTTTGTGTTGTCTGCAAATTTGTTCATCTTCTCTCCTCCAAAACTGTTCATCTTCTCTCCTCCAAAACCACTAACTATTCCTCTGATCCCATTTCCACCCATCTACTAAGCTCTGTCTCTTCTGATGAAATCTCTTCTGTCTTTCATATCCCAACCTATCTCTTCCCACTACAACTGTTCCTGTAGCCTTCAAGCATGCTGTGCTGTGGTATATGCTTCCTCAAGAAAACATCACTAGACTATACTTGCGCTTCTAATTATCACCACATCTGCATCCTCCCCTTTGCTTCTAAACTATTTGAATATGCAGTTCACTCCCATTGTCTTGACTTTCTTTCCTCTCAAGCCATTCTGGATGCACTACAATATGGCTTTTGTTCTCTACATTCTACAGAAACTTGCCAAAGTCTCCAGTGACTTATTCCTCACAAAGTTCAAGGGCCTTGATCTTTTTGCTGCTTTTGAAACTGTTGATCACTACCAGCTGGTCTCCCTTGGATTTAGGAGCTCTGTTCTGTCCTGTTTTTATTTCTTCTCTCCCATCTCACTTTTAGAGTATGTCCTGGTGGATCCTCTTCTACTACCATCCTGCTTTCAGTCAGTTTACCTCATGTCTCTGTCTTGCAATATCCCTTTCTTTCTCTACACCCTCAGGTCCTGCTCTTCTTTCATGGACATATATACTTCACCCTCTATACTGTACCACTCCCTTGGATTTTTGCAACCCACATGCATGACCCTACATTTTTTAGCATTAAATCTCAGCTGCCAAAATCTCAGCTTTCCCCAAATCTAAGGAACATGTTTACTAAAGGTTAACATACATTAATGAACTTAAAGTGTGTTAAGTGCCACTGAGAGCATAAAATTAAAAGTGCTCTGGCAGTTTAACATGCATTAACTTCATTAATGCACATTAAATCCTTTGGGAAAATGTGTACATACAGTACCTTTCCATTAAAAATGACCCTTAGAAAAGCACCCATATACCTTATGTTTAGTACCTATGAATTTCCCACACATATTTTATAAAGTATGCATGTAAATAACCTATGCCAAGGTCTATGCCAAGGGAAATAAAATTATGTAAATATACACTGTATGCGATCTATTCTGTAACAGGAATAACGGGGATGGACCTACCATTCGTCTGCCTTTCCCGTCCCCCACCAAGCCTCCCCGTATGAACAAGGAATTTGTATGGGGAGGCTAGACGGGGCAGGGAAGGGGCAGTGCAGAGACAGAGTTAGGATAGGCAGTGGGCAGTCCGTGGCCCTGGGCATACAGGGCCGATTCTGATGTTGGCTCAGTATGTCCGGGGCTGACAGACTGAACGGAGAACTTATTCGACCTCTGAGGTGGAATAAGTTCCCCTAGATGGCAGGGGACGGCAGGCCCAGGTGGTGGAAAAGATAGGAGAGGGTGCCGGAGATTCTCCACAGCCAGACCCCAGCCATGGGTGGCCAAATTGGGGGTCAAGCTGCAGGGAATGAAAGAAATGGTCGGCAGCTGGGGATCGCGGCTCCTGAATAGAGCCAAGGTGCTATGGCAACTGGATGCCATGGCGCTGCGGCTCCATTCAGGAGCCTTGACAGTTAGCTGGGCAGAGGCCTGTAGGTGCAGGCCAGCCAGAATTGGGTCCCGACCTGCATGTACAGGCCTAGACGTGACCCACAGGATGAGAATGCCATCTACCTCTGTGCATCCGATTCCGACCGGATGCACAGAGGCCTTCATGTGCATAAGTTAACGTTGATCTAGTTAGGATGATTGTCTAAAAATGTTATTTCTGTTTGTTTTACCAGAGGAAGTGCTCTTGAAAAATTATATCCTTAATGGAGTGAATTAAAAAGCATGAAGAGCAGTCAAATGCTTGACTGCTAGGATTCCATGCCAAAAAAAAAAAAAGAAGGCCGTGTATTTGTTATGGAGAAATCTAAGGGAGCAGCACCTAATAGGGTGCTCTGAGGATTAGTGATGTGCAGCAAATTGGAATGACATCTCAGGTGATCATCTCCTTTTTTTTTAGACTTTTTGAAATATACAATTCCAATTTATACAAAGGAAACCTTGGAAACCAAAATCACAAACAAATAAAGGAAATACAATGTTAAGCCCACATTATAGGACGTTCACACCATTATTAACAAAAGAAAATTCACCCAATAGAAATAAGGTTAAATTAGCCAATTATAGAAGAACAATAATCCTACTGAGCACCAATCCTGACCACCCATAATCCTGAGCACCAATCCTGACCACCCATAAGTGGAGGAGTGGCCTAGTGGTTGGGGCGAGGTACTTCAGGCTGGAAGGTCAGGGGTTCAAATCCCACTAGAGGACAGCAACCTTGGGCCAGAAGGACTGAGGTTTCTAGTCCCACAGGTGCTCCTTGTGGTCTTGGGCAAGCCACTTAACCCTCCATAGCCCATGTTCCCTGTAAAATAGTTATCTCCAAGTTATAATGCCCTGTTCAATGTAATTTCAGTTTGTTCAATGTAAACCACACTGATGCAGAATAGCACGGTATATAAGAGAATGTAAATAAATAAATAATCATTTCTTTTTATCTAACAGAAATTTCTCTAAATGAGAAGCATCTTGAATCACAGGTGTCCCCTGCAAAGTAATTTTACATTTGCAGGGGAACTTTAGATAAAAAGTATCCCCCAAAGCTGAAACTTGAGATTTCAGTTCCAGAAATTGCTTCCTACGAAACTATGTGCTCCTATTAACATCTGAAAAAACAGTTAACTTCTGTCTACATATCAGAAAATCCTTACTTTTAAAATAAGCTTTAAGAACTGCTTAATTGCTTCAGAAGAAAATGTAACCAGTAATGTGGCATACCTGGAAATAGTATCAGTAGAGTTTTCCAGAAAAGCTAAGATTCTGACTCTCAGATGGTTTAAGCACATCCAAACCCTCTTTTAAGGGATCAACACGCCATGACTTGTTGGGAACATAATAAGCCTTGCACCACATCAGTATCATCAGAACATTTTAACACTTCAACAAAATATTTAACAATATCTCCAAAGAAAGAAATGAGTGCATGGAAAATTAAGAAATCTCAAATTCCTAGCATGGAGAGAATTCTCAAGTGCTTCCAGTTTATAAAGAAGAGAAAGGGAATCTTTAATTCAAGACACATTAATTTGCTGGAAAGTTTGCACCTGAGAATTAGTCCTCTGCATGGACTTATCAAGTACAAGCACCTTGCTATCTGATTCTTGTAATTTAACCACTGTTTCCTGACAAAAAGAACACAAACATAAAACAGTCAAACTTAACTTAGAATCAATTCTTTTAATAGCACCCCACAAGTTCTGCAGGGTGATCTACCCATCCAAAGGGATATGAGGGAGCATTGAGGACTCCTGAGACTCCCAAGACACAACCGGCTTAGGAATCATCACCACCTGTGGACTCCCTTCCAGCTCCCTGATGGGATAGTCACCCTCGACCAAACTAGATGATATAGGGGGAAGCGGGTGGGAAGGGGCAGTTCTGTCCGTGGAGCTCAACGACGTTCTCTCTAGAGAAACTTGATTCATTGCAATCGGCACAATATGCTTATCTATGCATCCAACAGTTTTAACCGATGGCACATTTGAAGGCTGTGGCGTCATCCTGCCTTTGTTCTTCCTCTTTCCCATAGAAAAAGAGAACTCACCTTGGAACCAAAAGAAGAAAAGAAAGATCACAGCAAACAAAAACTCCACCAGCATCTGCCGTTGCTCCAAAAGGGATCCAAAGAGGTGTGGCCTGAGCCTTTGGCACGTCCCTTCGGGTCACACCCCATGGCCACGTGTACAACAGTGGCAGTTCTAATTGATCACGGGGGGGTCGTCCGATGATGTCACAGAGGATGCCTGTTCGGCTTGCACCACAGGCTCGATCACAGCCCCATGAGCTCAACACCAAGCTGAGATGCCACCTCTCCAGGTGGACGCGCTCTCCTGTACTCAGATGCTAACTTCCTAGGTGACCATCTTGAATAATCTCATGGTTACAAAACAACATGATAATGCTCAGAATCAGAAAAATACTAATTTACATAAAGAAAGTTGCACTCAGTGCCAAAAGAAGAATATTATGCTAATAGAATATCAAAGAAGCAAAGGAAATAATTATCAAATTACCTCAAGTCCACAATGTGCTTGTAGGAGAAGAGCACATTATTTATAAAAAATGAAAAGAACTGAAACTCTTTTCTTTAAAGGAAAAAGGAAAATCACTGCCTGACCAGGGGCCCAATCACACATAACGGCAGCTCAAGAAGAACCGCTAACATTTTCCTGGCATTCATAAAGGTAATCAATTGACCTGGTTCAAAGAAAACATTAAACAGAGTGCAATTTAATAATGCATTTATGTGGATGTTTATAGGAAAAAAAGGGCACCCAGCTGGGTAATACCACAGTTCAGCAGGAGAAAATCTCTCCTCCTTTTCTGGGTTTCCCTTGAGGCATCTGGAAATAATCTAACAGGCATATGGCAAAAAAGAAATATCATTGGTTTTAAAATAAACCTTTTACAACCATTCCCTATCAGAAGCCAAAGCCAAAGTCACTAATAGAGTCCTTGACTCAGCCGACTCTACTTCAGATGTTTCTAAGATAGTCAAGGTATTCCAAATATCCATTGACTGTTGTTCCTTTTGCTGAAGACCCAAATCCTCACTTTTAGCAAGGGGTAAATAATAAGCATGATCACAGGAGGCATAGCGCCAGCTGGAACTTTTAGGACCTCCTGCGAATAACATTTAAAATTTTCCTTGGGAGAGACTAAAGGAATCTTTGGAAAGTTTAAAAATCTGACATTACAAACATGCACAGCGTTTTCTAATGACTCCATTTTACTTTTAAGAACCATATTATCTTTAATTAAAGCTGAGTTCACATCTTGAAAGCTCTGTATTTTTACTTTAGTCTCCTTTAAATGATTTTTAACACTCATTATTTCATTCTCCTGGTTTACAAGCTTAGTCGAGTTATCTTGCATTTGAAGAGATAGGGAATGCATATGGGTGAAAACAGACATACTTAGCTGATAAATTGAATCCCAGATAGCCTGCAAGGTGAAAACATTAGGACAAGTCAAGGAAAAGCCCAATACACTCAGGGGAGAACCAGCAGTCTCACCCGCCAACAGGGGCGGCCCAAGGGTGATATGGGGCCACGTGTGAAGACTTGTTATGGGTTTCATTTGCATAAATATTTACATATCAGTTGGGCTTCATTTGCATAAATACAATTTATTTTACAATTTATATGCCGCCTATCTAAAATCCTAGATGGCTTCCAAACATGCATACACAATATTTTAAAACAGACATTATAATAAAACATAAAATAACGACACAAAATTAGCTTAAAAGAACTTTCACAGACCCATAAAAAAGCAAACCATTATAGATATCTGCAGACCATATTTATTTGGCCAGTGTTATGATCAACTTATTGGTGAGGAGGGAAGATATAAAATAAGAAAAACTAATCCTGATAACCAGGAATTCAAGATCATAGTGCTCGGGCTAGATTGGACATTATTAGTGGAAAAGCCAAGGAATCATCACCAGTGAAGCTATTAGGCCACTCAGCAAAATTAAGGGAATATTTACTAAACGGCGGTAGCGGACTCCGTGTGATATCGGAGCCGCGGCCCCAGTGAAATCAATGGGGCCGCAGATCCGATATCGCACGGAGTCCACTACCGCCGTTTAGTAAACACCCCCCTAAATGACATGTTCCCTTAAACTTTGAGATTTTCTTGAATCTGAACTAACAAAATATTTTAAATTTCAGATTGCACTACCAACTACAGTTGACTACACACCAAGAACAGGACCCATAGAACAAATCTACCATTCCATAACAGCACTAACTTCCAAAATTCACCCAAGGAGCATGCCCAAAAAAGGACGGCACTATAAATATTGCAGTGGAACCTAGAACATCCACACTCCTACTGGGAAAACTGAACAAGCCAGATTCCTACATAGAAACTCCATACTAACAGAATACCTGGCTTCAGTCACACACTTAAGAGCATAGATAGGCCCTCTTCAAGTACAAAATAAAGGACCACAAACTAAAAATAGAAATAAGTTGACAAAAATTAAACTGAAATCCCAAGAATCCACACACTGCATGTAGCACACCACCAAAGAAATTAAAAGACATATATAAAGAAAGCGCATGTAAATTATAAAAAAATATGAGGGAATATTCAGTGGTGATGGCTAATGCTTGTAAAGTGCATAGCATTTAGTGCTGAATTCTAACCTTAGATGTTCAATGCTGGGCCATATCTGGACACTGTAAATGAATATCTGGGTCAGAGCAGAACCCAGAAGCTAACCGGGTAGGGACGATATTGAGTCGCTGCCCGGTTAGCTTCTGTGGGTAAAGCTAGCCCAGCATTTGCTGTGCCTTACTTTGCCTGCTTGTCACTAACTGGGCAGCCGCCCATTATCCCCACTGCCCGGTTAATGATGGGTGCTTACCTGCACTCTGCCCTGGAACACAGTTACTGCTGCTGGATATCTGCAAGTGTCACCCCCCAACTGCTTAGTATCAGGGCATGTAGTAGCAGCACCCGCGGATATCCAACGGCACTGACATGCTGAATATCTCATTTGGCGGCATTTACACAGTTTGCTGGTCTGCAAACAATGCAAATGCCTTTGAATATCTCCCCCTCCCCCACCAATATATTCCAATCATTAAACTGAGAATAAAATACTTTTTTCTACCTTAGTCATCCGGCCATTTTAGTTTTCTAATTGCACTGGTTCCAATCTCTGGTTTCTGCTTTTCTGTATCTTCCCTTAACTCTTTCCAGGGTCTCGAGTCCATCTGCTACTTCTCTCCTGTATGTCCATCTCTTACATTGATCTTTTACTTTTCAGCTTTCTTCCATTTATTTGTTTTTAATCTCTCTATGGACTCAGACTTCTCTCCTTCTTCTTACCATTTTGTCCTCAATCTACTATATTTCATCCTTAATCCCCAAACCTCCCATTCCCAGTCTCTCTCTCTTTCTCCCCCCTCCCCCCCACAAAAACAAGACACACCCAACAAGCATGCACCAGATCCTTTGAACTCTATGCTCATACCATATGGAACTAACTCTCTCCCTGCCCGATAAGGAACACTAAAGACCTCCTCACATTCTGAAAATTCCTCAAAACCCACCTGTTCACCCTATATTTTGGTACCCCCAAGCTTTTTGCTTGGGAGTGGGGGGCTGTGGAGATACACTCTATACTGGCAAAAGCAAGGTCTTAAGGTCTGAGGAGAACACAGTCTGTGGCGGAGCCTCTGCAGAGTTACTTCACTCATCAGGGCTCCTTGCGAGCCACGAAAGAATCCATCGGGCCAGAAGAGGGCTCACGCTGGGGAGCTGTGGGTATCTTGCTGGCTTTTGCTTTTCTCTTCCCCATAGAAGTAACAGGAAACAATCACCAGAGAGCTCAGGTAACAATTGCCATCTTGGCTTCTCCCCTCTCCTGAAATCTCAAATTTTAAGGGAAGGTCTCAGTTTAATTTTGTTTAGTATCCTGATAGCTTCACTGCTGCTGATTGCTGGGCTTTTCCAACTCTTGTATGGTCCAAATTAGCCTGGGCACTATGATCTTGAATTCATGGCTACCAGGATTAGCTTTTCTCATTTTATATCTTCCCTCCTCGTCAATAAACTGGTCATAGCACTGACCAAATAAATCCGGTATGCAGATATATATAACGGTTTGTTTTTTATGGATGTTTGAAAGTGGTTTCAAGTCAGTTTTGATTCATGATTATTATTATGTTTATTTTATTGGATCATTTGTTTTCATAAATTGTCTAAGTATGTTTGGAAGCCTAGGATTTTAGATGGGCGACATATACATTTTTTAAAATAAAGTAAATTAAATTTATGCAAATGAAACCCAATGGATATGCAAATATTTATGTAAATCAGGTCCTGCAATGAGTCTGCACACAGTGTCGCATCACCCTTGGGCAGCCGTGTCTGCAGTTATTTTGGGTACTGGGATACAAGCAATTTACAGTTCTCTTCAATAGAAGGATACAGTAAGGAATGAAACAGTTTTATGCTATTCATCATATTCATGTTGAAGACTGGCTACATATACAATTAATATAGATTAGATTTAGGGGTATGTTTACTAAAACCCCGGTAAAGTGCGGGCCGCGGTAGAGTGCGGATGCCATATAAGGAGTGGGCGTTCCGTCCTGAAAAAGAAAAGCCGTAATTTAAATATGCGCTAAGGTGCGCGGCGCCCTTGTGCGCCCCGCACCTTAGCGCATCAGATGGCTGCGCGGGAGGCATATGTGGAGCGCTGATGGGCAAACAGAAGAGCAGAGCCACAGCACAATGATGAAGGCACTTACCAATGGTGCAGGGATTAGGGGTTGAAAATGGTTGGCTGAGGTGATATTTTAGGAGGCATACAAATAATGGGCGCGCAGATGGCCATTAGGCGGGGCGCTATTGATTTAGTAGGCTGTCTAATTATTGAAAGGCATAAGGCGGCGCGCAAATGTGCAAGCACAGGAACAGAGCCACAGCACAATGGTTAAGACACTGACCAATGATGCAGGGATCATGGGTTCGACCCCCACAGTGCCCAATGAACAAGGTTGGCTGAGGCATTGTGTATTATGGGGAAGAGTGCTTTAGGGGGCATTTTATTTGTACTTTAATTATCACTACTAGCAAACGCACCCTCAAAGCGTGTTAACATAAGGCGCCCTATAAGGCACATTTTCAAGTGCACTGTCCTCCAAAGCACCCTACAATGTTGCATATAGGGCGCTTTAGAGGGTGTCGTATGAGGTACCACAAGGTCAGAGTACTGTTTCTGATGGCAGCACTGTGCATTATAAGGAATGAAAAGCATAAGTAGGTGCGCTGACATGCAAGGAGGAGCAGCAGTGGAGCACAATGGTTAAGGCAGTGACTGCTGATACAGGGGTCATGAGTTTGCTCCCCAGGGTACCTAATACATAAGGCTGGCTGTGGCATCAGCTTTGTAATGTACATATTTTTTCCTGCAGCACCGTATGTTTTATGTAATAATTGCTGGCAGCAAACATGCCCTCACGTGCCGTAATGGAAGGTGCCATATAAGGCACCCTATACGGCACTCCATAGGGCACATTATAAAGTGCACTGTCTGCCACGGAACCCTAATATGTCCCCTATAGGGCACCCTATATGTTGCGTCTCAGGATAATGTACAGTGCACCTTATATGGACGGGAACCATAAGGTGCCCTATAGGGTGCCCTATAAAGCGCCCTCAGAGGCACCCTATGGGTACAGTACGCTGAGGGCATTTTTGCGGGCATCAAAATATGTACATTAAATAAAAACAATGCTTTGGACAACCCTATCAAATAACCCTATTGTGGGTTTGAACCCATGACCTCTGGCTTCACAGGCAGTGAAGTAACCATTGGGCTACAGCTCTATAGCTGCTAGCAAGCACCTGGCTGGCTGCAGAGAGACGGCACGTCACCACACAGATAGTCTGCTGTGGTCACCAGGATAGGGTTACCCCACCCGTACCCATGATGCACTGCACATGCAAATCAGCTGTCCACAGATGAACACAAGATGGGGAATGCACCCCCACAGCACCTCGGCCTGCTAGGGGATACTGACCGGGTGATTTACTGGCACAGAGTAGCTACACACCATCACATTGTGCGGGTACTGTACTCACCCTGAGTGTGCGATGAGGTGCCCAGGACCAGGTCCACAACACCTTCCATGGCTGATGGAGGTCCAAAGCAGTGTTAATGTGTAAGGTACGTAGTTTCTGCACAAACACCATAGATATCTCTGTCTGTCTCAGTCAGGTGCAGCCCCCATGATGGGGCATACATGCCCCCCCCCCCCCAGGGCAGAGAGCAGCAACCATGGTCTCCCATCAATAGATCCACATTCTACCTCCCTGCAAAGGTGGCAATAGAGGGGAACATCAACCCCAGTGTCCTGCTGAGGAACAGACACCCCACAGGGCAGTCAGTGCAGCTCAATACACATCCATAACACAATAGCAAACAGACATTAGACCAGGACATGGTAAGCTGCACCCCACCACTATCTGATACTCTCCTGCACCAAACATCAGCCACAGCACCCTACAAGCCACACCAGCAAAACACAGACCAGCTACAAACAGTCTGCTACTTAGTCCATAGTGCATGTTCCCAGTGGAGATGCATGCACCCAGAACTGGGATGTCAGCATACACAGCAAGCAGATCAATCAGTGACTGGACCCCAAAAGAAATCACATGAGAGAAATACCATATAGCACTATGGGGGTGCCTAGCCATGCTGTGGTCACTGCACAGTCAGGGTGAGAGTGATATATCAGCAGGACATACTGTGGTCACCCTGTCTCTGTAGGTGGTGGCCGGGCACTACAATGTCCCAGTCAGTGCCCTATGCCCTGTGCAGATGCACCCTTGCCAGTCCACCCTGTCCGTCCTATACCCATGGTACCTTGCTCCTCATTATGCACATTGGCAGCCCAATACTGGCAAAATTGCTGGCAGTGTGGGCTGTGGAAGGGGTTTGCAGCCAACACACACTGGATAGACCAGGGGTGGGCACCTCCGGTCCTGGAGGGCCGCAGACCAGTCAGGTTTTCGGGATATCCCTAATGAACATGCATGAGATATATATGCATTAGAGATATCCTGCCAACCTGACTGGTTTGTGGCCCTCCAGGGCTGGATTTGGAGACCCCTGCCTTACACCTCTGTCATTTAAGATTGTGAGTGGGCAAGGTACAGATGTCCTAGACATCGAAAGGGTATATAGAATGTGTCACATTCCTCCTCGATTCTCACCACCACCAAAAAGTTGTCTAATAGACAATTTTTGGTGGTGGTGAGAAGTGAGGAGGACTGTGACAAATTCTATCTAACCTTTTTGATGTCTTGGACATCTGCACCTTGTCCACTCACAATCTTAAATGACAGAGGTGTAAGGCAGGGGTCTCCAGATCCAGCCCTGGAGGGCCACAAACCAGTCAGGTTGGCAGGATATCTCTAATGCATATATATCTCATACATATTCATTAGAGATATCCCGAAAACCTGACTGGTCTGCGGCCCTCCAGGACCAAGTTTGCCCACCCCTGGGATAGACAGACAGCCACCGCCACACCTATGCCAGCAGTGTGCTACTATAGAGGAGTTCAGCAGCCATAACCACCACACCAGTCCTGGGCACAGTACATGCATGGATATGGTATGCAATACTGTTGGAGGTCACAACCCAGGGTGGTAAACACTGTCAGAGACCAGACCTGCAGCACACACCACAGACATCTGAAGGATTGTTAAGGTGGAGCTCAATGAGCAAAATGTGCTTTACGTAGAAATTGCTATCTGCCAGCTATCATAGGAAACGTTTGATAGCTGTGTACCGTATACCCAGGTGTAGGGTGGCATTGCTAAGGTATGCAACTGCTGGTATTGGGGGATACAGGCAGGGCCCAATGTCCTGCCTCTCCAGGAGGCCTTGGCCAATGGGGCCTGTGGGGGTGTGTGGGGGTGTGTCTGGCCCTGTTGGCTGCTGCTTTACAGCAGGGTTTCCCAACTCCATTCCTGGTGTTCCCAACACTGTTTGGGTATTCATGCTGTCCCTCATAAATATGCATGAGCTACATCTGCATACCATGGGGGTGGTGCATAGATATGCAGCACAGGCATCTTTATTAGAGGCAGCATGGAACCGGAATGGTGTGGGGCCCTCCAGAACTGCATTTGGGAGACTCTGCTCTAGGTAATGCAGCTGTTTATGGTGTCTGTGATTGGTGTGGTAAAATATAGGCGAATTAACCATGCATATGTTCTCAGCTATACAGTTTTGTCCTTACTATCATGGTTTATTTGTGGGAAAAATATGTGGACAGGATTGGCAATAGCCCCAGCTGGGCTTTGAACCTGTGCTCTGCACCACTGTGTTGCCACAGGTGTGCTGCATGCCCTGGGGAGGCCATGACTGTATATCCGACAGAGCCTGTCTGTTGCGGTGGATGGTGCCAGCCTGCACAGGCCTAGGCCACTGTGTGCTGTGGCTTGCAGCTACTGGCCCCTCCACCACCTGCACCCTTCCGCCAACATGCAGACATGTTCTTATCTTGGTAAATGCATATGACCGGATTGAGTTGTGGCACTCCTGGATTGAATTTGGGGGACTCGGCTGTAGGTAATGGCATTTGGTATGGTTTGTGTAAAATATGGGTGTTTGCACCATGCTTATGTGCTCTGCAATACAGGGGTGTCCTGACTGTCCCTGTTTAGTGGTGGGTAAAACTATGGGGACTGGGTTGTCAGGAGCCCAAGCTGGGATTTGAACCTGTGACTTTCTGGTCTTACAGGGACTGGCTGTGTCTGCTACACCACACTGTGGCCGCTACACCACACTGTGGCCACAGAGACAGTGCAGTCCCTGGAGATAGATAACCTGACCGAACGGCTCAGAAAACCTCTGCACAGTTTTACTGTGGGCTCATTCACCTTGTATGGTGACAAAAGGGCAAATAACCCTCAAATATGACCTCAAAAAAAGGGGAAAAACACATAACCAAGCTGGGCAACAGTGCTATCAATGGCCAACAATACAAACACTCCCAGGTAGGCTCCAAAAAAAGAAATGATTTTTGGAAGGTTCTATGCTCCGTAGACCCTTCCATAAATCATTCCTTTTTTTTTTGGAGATTTCCTGGGAGTGTTTTTTATTGTTGGACATTGATATCAATGTTGGCCAGCTGGCTTATAATTTTTACATTTTTTGTTGTGGTCATTTTCAGTTGTTATTTGCAATTTTGTTCTGTGCACGTGTATCACACTGCTCACGTTTTTTAGGTTTCCCCGGTTTGGCTTTACATTGCTGACGGAAATGGTTTCTCTTCCCTTTAAATGCATTCTACCGCGAGTTTTTACTTGGAAATTCGGCCCCGCTCCTGTGCGGGGATCCTCTCCCCTCCCACTCTCCACCCATTGACCCCATCCCTCCGCCCCTCGTGGGCCTTCCTCCGCCCTCCGTAAGCCTTTCCCCGCCTCTATCGCATATCAGCGCCCCGCACATGTGCGCGTTTTCGTCGCACATGTTCGGGGCCCGTTAATGTGACGCGCACGTGTGCGGGGCGCTTAAGAGCACTTAAGTGCATCATTTTAGCATGCTCAAGTGCGCCCCGCACAAGTGCGCCGTTTAGTAAACATACCCCTTAGTCTTTCCCATCTCCATCAATTATTTAATATAGCATGATTGCTTCTGTCTCACTACAATCTAATATGCTTATATTAGTCAGTTTCTGTTTCTTTTCCTTTCTTCCACCTGCACACAAAACTCCAAAAAGAGTATTCTGTGATGGTATCTGGTGGTGAGATCCTGAGATGTGATGGGGTTATTGATGGGAACTCAAAGGACTAGCAGATGTAGGAACCAGAAGTTGCAGAATCCCATATTCATTTTATTTTATTTATTTAGACAGTTTTGTATACTGCCTTATCCTTCAATCAAAGCGGTCACAACACAATTGGGGGATACATTTAACATGCAGGGATATGAGACACATACACTGATACTTACAGGGAACATGGGCAATGGAGGGTTAAGTGGCTTGCCCAAGACCACAAGGAGCACCTGTGGGACTAGAAACCCCAATCCTTCCAGCCCAAGGTTGCTGTCTTCTAGTGGGATTTGAACCCCTGACCTTCTGGCCTGAAGTACCTTGCCCCAACCACTAGGCTACTCCTCCTTTCCTCATAGTCAATAGCAGTGGATCTTAACAATGTTAATTCTAACCAAAGAAATGAGGGTGATCCATTGCTCCTGCTTCATCACTTGTTACTCAACTGAGGCATTTCCAGCAAGTGGTGTTCAAGCTGCTGGCAGCCAGCCAAGCACTATTATTGGCTGATAAAACATTTTTCTCTGTAGTTGTCCAGATGTCCCATGTACAGTACAAAACTACCTTCAAAGACAAGGGAAAAACAGCAGCTATTATAAACACTTACCAAAAGAAATGCAATTTTTGTCATGGATGCATTTAGAATGTATTAGATGTTAGTCTTCTGAATTTATGTAAAGAAATCCGACTAATTTTTCAAGAAATCAATCAAAAGAAGCAGAGAGGTCCAATCCATGTAGCTCCTCTGATTATTGCGGCTGAAATTGGGGATGTGCATTCATTTGAAATGAATGCACAACATGAAAATAAATAAATAAATTGTGTTTTATTCTTTTTTCCCCCAAGGCACTGGAATTTCAGGAGGAGCTATTATGTCTCTTGGGGCTAGTTCTGGCCAGCTTACTCTTAGCCCTGTCTTGAATGTCTGATAATATTAGTTCCTGTTTCCTGATTGGCTTAAGTTTTCTTTTCTATTCTTTTTATTTATTTAGCTATGCTTTTTATAGTGCTTTTCACCAGGTCAAAGCAGTTTACATTGAAATTGTAAACTTCAATTGCATGAAACATCTTATATAGAACTATGTATAGGTAGTAATAGTAACAATAATAACATTAGTTAACTGTGAAATGGTAACATTTCAACGGTAGGTAACATATCTATATGGCAGTTTGGTATTTCAGGTGAGGGTTTTGAGACATTGTGTGGTGGGTCTGCAATGCTCAGAGAATTATGGAGGCCGCAGGGCCACGTACCTGGCCGGCCGGCGGTAACCGGGCCGGCAGCACGTGGCGTCCTCCCCTTCAGTGGGCCGCGGGGGTCAGAGGCATCATGGGAGGCCCGGGCAGCGTCCTTTAAATTGATTGGCTCCCGCGGGTGAGCGGCAGTGGCAGGAGCCAATCAGAAGTAGAATGAAGTGAGGGGGGAGGGAAAAAGGGAGAGCAAGCCAGTGAGCCCCCCATTCAGGCGCACAAAGGGGGAAGAAGGCAGCGGACGTCCCACACTCCCGCCCATGATCTAGGGTAGGGAATGGGAAATTGGGTGTGTTGCAGCTGGGGGGTGGGGTGGTGGGATCCCAGAGGTTTCCGGGGTCCGGAGCCTGAGCTGTTAGTAGGGCGGGGGTGGGGTACCCCCAACCCGGATAACCCCGGTGGGGCTTTTGCTAGTAATATGGCGAAGTTGGAGGAAGGGGTGGTAGGTTGATAGCCGTAGACTCTCTGCAGTGGCAACGGCAATGACTTCACTTTGCTACCCACATGGCTGGTGAGTCATTACTGTTGAGGTGGAGGTTGAAATTGATTGTTGGAATTATTGTTGACTATAGTTAAAAGTTAATAAAGCTGCGACCGGTGTTATGCCAAAATTGGAGTTGTGTGATTATTACGGGGCAGGGGTAGGGGGGTGTGAAGGGGACAGCACCGCGTCCGTTGTGACTTGGTTACAGGAATGTCTTCAGGTGTTTTCGGAAGGAGGTCAGTGATATTTCTTATGGGGTTTGAGGGAGCATTCCAGATGGTTGGTGCAAAGAATTCAAAGGCTCTATAGCTGGCTTTTGGGTTGGTCCTTGTCTTGGATTGAGGTATGGTGAGTTTGTTAGCTGTGGATGATTTTCAAGGTCTGTTAGAGTTGAGAGCTTGTAGGAGAGGTTGGAGCTAAGTAGAGGGGTGGCAGTGTATCACTTTGTGTGTCAGGAATTGGCTTTTGAATTTTACCCTGCTGGAGAGTGGGAGCCAGTGTAATTTTTGAGGATGGGGATGATGTTATCTTCTCTGGATCTCCTTCTATTATATGATCATGGAGGGCAGTTTTTAATGGAAGGAGAGTGGACTGTAGGAGACCTTGATATATTATGTTGCAATAGTCGATATGTGGTAGTATTTATTTATTTATTTATTTCAACTTCTTATATACCGCACTCTTTGACATCAGCGCGGTTTACAAATAACAGAAAGGAACCAGAACAACAGGCTGTTTGGTATTACATATAACAGGAGTATCAACTTGGATAACATGGGAGAACTATTTACATGGAGTATATAATCTATTAGCTAGATAGCATGCTCGAACTATTTGCTTGTAGTGCTGATCGGAAATCTGGTGGTTCTAGGAGGGACATAGACATTGTAGGGTTTTGGTTTGGAAATATACTGTTTTGGTTGTAGTCATTATAAGCTCTAGCATTTGCCTAGGTATCTGCTGCTCTAGCATAATGCCTAGGTATCTCAATTCTAGTTGTATGCTGATTTGAATGTTGTTTAAGGTTATGGAAGAAGGGGCGTGAACGAGGATTCCTTTGTAACAAACAGTGCTTCAGTTTTCTTGTAGTTGATTTTTAGGTTGTTTAAGAACATAAGATATGCCATACTGGGTCAGACCAAGGTCCATCAGGCCCAGTATCCTGTTTCCAGCAGTGGCCAATCTAGGTCATAAGTACCTAGCAGTTTCCACAAAAGACACAGGTTCCACAATGCTTGTATTGGGTCAAGCAGTGATATCCTGGGTCTCTTTTAACAATGGTTTATGGACCTTTCCTCCGGGAACTTTCACAAACCTTTTTTAAACCCAGCTATACTAACATCTTTTACTACATCCACTGGTAACAAATTTCAAAGTTTGATTACACGTTGAGTGAAAAAATATTTTCTCTTATTAGTCTTAAATAGGTTACCCTATAACTTCATTGTATGTCCCCTAGTCTTTCTTTATTCTTATAACGTAAACAATCGATCTATGTTTACCCGTTCCACTCCATTCATTAATTTATAGACGTCTATCATATCTCCCTCAGCCCTAACCTTTTTAGCCTCTCTTCATAGGGGTATCCTTCCATCCCCTTTACCATTTTGATGGCTCTTCTCTGTTCTTTGAATTCAAAAAAGCATGGTACAAACACAGAGGATCTCTAAAGGAAAAAAGGGGACTGTTGTAGTTGTTGATATGGAAGGACAGACTAGATAGGCCATGTGTTTTTTTTCTGTCGTCATATTTCTATGTTTCTATGTACCTTTTCAAATAACGCTATATCCTTTTTAAGATACGGCAACCAGAATTGCACACAATATTCAAAGTGTGGTCGCACCATGGAACGATACAGAGGCATTATAATATCCTTTGTTTTATTTTCCATTCCTTTCCTTATGATACCTAGCATTCTATTTGCTGTCTTGGCCATCACTGCACACTGGGCAGAAGGTTTTAACATGTTATCCACAATGACGCCTACATTTTTTTCCTGTGTGGTAGTTCCTAATGTTTAAACTTGCATCGTGTAACCATAGTTTGGGTTGTTCTTTCCTAGGTGCATGACTTTGCACTTGTCCACATTAAATTTTATCTGCCATTTGCATGAACAGTCTTCCAATTTATCAAGAACCTCTTGCAATTTTCCACAATCCTCATGGGTTTTAACAACTTTAAATAGTTTTGTATCATCTGCAAATTTGATAACCTCACTCATTATTCCCATTTCCAGGTTATTTATAAATATGTTAAAAAACAGTGGGCCCCTGGGATATTCCACTAGTCACGTTTCTCCATTGGTAAAATTGGCCATTGAGCCCTACCCTCTGCTTTCTATCTTTTAACCAATTCCTGATACACAATAGTATACTGCCTCTTATCCCATGACTTTTTAGTTTTGCCAAAAGTCTCTGATGAGGGACCTTGTCAAAGGCTTTCTGAAAGTCCAGATACACTATATCAACCAACTCACCTTTGTCCACCTGTTTATTCACATCTTCAAAAAAACATAACAGATTAGTAAGTCAAGATCTTCCTTGTCTAAAACCATGTTGGCTGTCTCCCATTAAGCCATAACTATCTACATGTTCAGTAATTTTGTTCTTTATGATGGTTTCCACCATTTTTCCTGGTACTGATGTCAGGCTCACTGGTCTGTAGTTTCATGGATCACCCCTGGAACCCTATTTAAAAACTGGTGTTACATTGGCCATCCTCCAATCTTCAGGTATTACAGATGATTTTTAATGATAGTTTACAGATCACTAATAGCAGGTCTGCAATCTCATATTTCAGTTCTTTCAATACCCTTGGATGTATAATATCTGGTCCAGGTGATTTGCTACTCTTCAGTTTATCAATTAGTTTTAATATATCTTCCCAGTGTATCAATATTTCTTTCAATTCTTCTGCAGTATCACCTTTAAATACCACTTCAGTCATGGGTAATATCCCTATGTCTTTCTCAGTAAAGATCAAAACAAAGAATTCATTCAGTCTCTCTGTTATGGCCTTCTCCCCTATTAGTGCCCCTTTTAACCCTCTATCATCTAATGGTCCAACTGACTCTCTCACAGGTTTTTTGCTACAAATGTACTTGAAAAAGTCTTTATTATATGTTTTTGCTTCCACAGCAAGCTTCTTCTCAAATTCTCTCTTTGCCTGCCTTATCAATGCCTTGCATCTAACTTGCCAGTGCTTGTGCTGTTTCCAGTTTTCATCATTTGGCTATTTTTCCATTTCCTGAAAGATGCTATTTTTGGCAACAGCAGCCTCTCTGACCTCACCTTTAAAACATGCTGGCAGTATTTTAGACTTCCTTCCACTTTTCCTAATGCTTGGATTATAGCTGGTCTGGGCTTCCAAGATAGTATTTTTAAACAACACCCAAGCTTGATGTAAGTCTTTAACCTTTGCAACTGCTCCTTTTAGTTTTTTCTTAACTATTTTCCTCATTTTATCATAGTCTCCCTTTTGAAAGTTAAAAGATAGTACTGTGGATTTCCTTACCATTCCTCCTCCATTAATTGAATCAAACGTGATCATTCTATGATCACTATTGCCAAGTGGCCCCAACACCCTTATTTCTTGCACCAGATCTGGTGCTCCAGTAAGGACTAGGTCCAAAATGGCTTCCCCTCTGGTCAGTTCATGAACCAGCTGCTCTAAGAAGCAGTCATTTATTTCATCTAGAAACTTTATCTCCCTAGCATGTCCTGCCATGACACTGACCCAGTCAATACCAGGGTAATTGAAATCACCCATTATTATTACTGTGTTCTAACTTTTGTTAGCTTCCCTGATTTCTTTGAGCATTTCATCATCCATTTGTTCATTCTGGCCAGGCGGTCGATAGTACACCCCCACTGCCATCGCCTTCCCCTTTTTACATGGAATTTTAATCCATAAATATTCTACAGCAAATTTTGTTTCCTGCAAAATTTAATCCTTTGTGACTCAATGTCATTTCTAATATAGAGTGCAATCCCTCCACCAATTTGTTCTTCTTTGTCATTACGATATAGTTTGTACCCAGTTATCACAGTGTCCCACTGGTTGTCCTCCTTCCACCATGTCTCAGAGATACCAATCATATCTAACCTAGACGTTTTGGTTTCCTAGACCATGGGATGCTGTTCCAAGGGTTGCAGAGCAGAGATGGCATCCATCTGTCCAAGAAAGGTCAACACATCTTCGGTACTAGACTGGCGAATCTACTGAAGAGGGCTTTAAACTAGATTCATTGGGGATGGGTGAAGAAAGCCCTCAGGTAAGCCCCCAGGTAAGTGAAAGCCCCCAGGTAGGTGATACATTAAATACCTTTATGGAAATGGGTAACAGGAGTAAATATGGAAAGCAGTGTGTATAAATGCCCGTAGCATGGGAAATAAGATCCCATGAAGCTTTGGTGGGAGTGGCTGACTTGGATTTAGTGGCAGTTACAGAAACATGGTTCACAGAAAACCATGATTGGGATGTAACTATACCTGGCTATACTTTATTCAGAAAGGACAGGGTAGGAAGAAGGGGAGGAGGAGTGGCACTATATGTAAAAACTACTATTAAAGCTTTGGAATTACAGAGCTTAAAAGGGAGAGAGGAGGCATTGTGGGTTAAACTAGAAAGAGGGAAAGAGAAATCTATTTGCATTGGTGTGATATACAGACCTCCCTCACAAAAGGAAGAGGTGGACAGAGAGTTAATTGAAGACATACGCAGCATTGCTAGGAAAGGGGAAGTGCTACTGATAGGAGATCTCAATATGCCAGATATTGATTGGCACATTCCTGTTGCAGTATCATCTAGAAGTAAGGAGATCCTGGATTCTCTACAGGGAGAACTATTCAGGCAATTGGTAACAGACCCCACACGTGAAGGGGCCATACTGGACTTGGTGCTTACCAATGGTGAAAGTGTTTCTGATGTTGTAGTGGGAGATCATTTTGCATCCAGTGATCACCAGATGGTGTGGTTCAGTATTAGGACTAGGGCTGTTAGAATCCATTCCAAGGTGAGGATCATAGACTTTAGGAAGACTAACTTTGAGAAGATGGGCCAATACCTCGGGGAGTCGTTAGTGGGATGGGAACAGCTGGGGGATGTAGAAAAACAGTGGGCAAAACTGAAAGGGGATATTTTAAGGGCAACCAACCTTTTTGTTAAAATGGTAAATAAAGGCAAAAGGAAAGGAGACCGCTATGTTTTTCAAAGGAAGTAGCTGAAAAAGTGAAGAAAAAGAGGGAGGCCTTCATGAAATACCAGAGATCACAGAGAGAGGAAGACAGGCACCTGTATTTGGAAAAACTTAGGGAAGCTAGCAAAGTAGTCAAGAAGGCAAAGATTCAAAAGGAGGAGGAAATAGCCAATGCAATAAAATGGGTGGATAAGACATTTTTCAGATATATTAGTGGGAAGAGGAAGGGCAAAAGTGGTATTGTCAGACTCAAGGGTGCAGGGGGGGGGGGATATGTAGAAGCTGATAAGGATAAAGCGGAATTGCTTAACAAATATTTTTGTTCTGTGTTCACAGATGAAGAACCAGGAGCAGGACCTCAGAAAACACCCACAAATAGGAACAGAAGCGAGGGATATATTGAACAATTTTCAGAAGACTGTGTTCGTGAGAAACTAGCTGAACTTAAAGTAGACAAAGCGATGGGACCGGATGGGATACACCCTAGAATACTGAGGGAACTTGGGGATGTTCTAGCAACTCCACTGACTGACCTTTTCAATGCCTCGTTGGAGTTGGGAGTGGTGCCAAAGGACTAGAGAGAGGCTCATGTGGTGCCTTATACAAAAGCGGAAGTAAGGATGTGGTTGAAAACTACAGGCCGGTTAGTTTAACTTCGGTGGTGAGTAAATTATTGGAAACGCTGCTGAAAGAGAAAATAGTGAGGTTTCTGGAGTCCAGCGGATTACAGGATTCGAGGCAGCATGGATTCACCAGAGGCAGGTCTTGTCTGACAAATCTGATTGATTTCTTTGACTGGGTGACCAGGGAGTTGGACCGAGGGAGAGCTCTAGATGTGGTGTATTTAGATTTCAGTAAAGCCTTTGACACTGTTCCTCACAGGCGACTTATAATTAAACTGAGCACCCTAGGGCTGGACCCTAAAGTTACTGCTTGGGTTAGAAATTGGTTGGGTGGGAGGCGACAAAGAGTACAAGTAAATGGAGCTCACTCTGAGGAGAAGGATGTTACCAGTGGTGTGCCCCAGGGATCTGTTCTTGGTCCGATTCTTTTTAACATCTTTGTTAGTGATATAGCGGAAGGGCTTTCAGGTAAGGTTTGCCTCTTTGCGGATGATACCAAACTCTGCAATAGAGTAGACACCCAGGAAGGGGTAGATAACATGAGGAGGGATCTAGCTAAGCTTGAAGAATGGGCTAGAATTTGGCAGCTGGGATTTAATGTTAAAAAATGTAAGGTCATGCATTTGGGCTGCAGCAATCCAAGGGAGCAATATAGTATAGGGGGTGAAGTATTTTTGTCCACTAAAGAAGAGCGGGACCTAGGCATGGTTGTGTCTGATGATATTAAAGTTGCTAAACAGGTAGAAAAGGCGACGGCAAAAGCTAGAAGGATGCTTGGGTGCATACGGAGAGGAATGGCTAGCAGAAAAAAGGAGGTGATAATGCCTCTGTATAAGTCTTTGGTACGACCTCATTTGGAGTATGGTGTGCAATTCTGGAGACCGCACCTTCAAAAGGATGTGAACAGGATGGAGTCGGTGCAGAGGGTGGCTACTAAAATGATTAGTGGTCTTCATTATAAAGCATATGAGGACAGACTGAAGGATCTTAATATGTACACCTTAGAGGAAAGGCGGGATAGAGGTGATATGATTGAGATGTTTAAATACCTCCGTGGCATAAATGTTCAGGGAGAGAGTCTCTTTCAATTGAAAGCAAGTTCTGCTACAAGGGGACATGGGATGAAGGTGAAGGGAGATAGATTCAGGAGTGATATGCGGAAATATTTCTTTACGGAAAGAGTAGTGGATCCGTGGAATAGTCTCCCAGTGGAGGTGGTAGAGATGAGGACAGTAACTGAATTCAAAAACGCATGGGACAAACACAGAGGATCTCTAAAGGTAAAAAGGGGACTGTTGTAGTTGTTATGGAAGGAAAGACTAGATAGGCCATGTGGTCTTTTTCTGTCATCATATTTCTATGTTTCTATGTTTCTATTAGTCCTTGTTGTAGAAATTCTTATGTTAATGTTGTGAATATTGTACTGAGTTCAGCTTTAGCTATTTTTATCCAGTTGATTGGACATGGGTCGAGGGGTGAGGTTGTTGTGTTGAGTGTTGCTAGTATGGTATCAGTGGATTCTTCTGTAATGGTGTCAAAGGTGGCCCAGGATGTGGTGTGGGGGTCAGTAGTGTTGGTTGGGGTTGGGGGTTGGTTAGGGTGTGAGTGGAGTGAGCAGCCAGTGGTGGTGAGAGATAGATGGATCTGGATCATGGTTGGTGGGTGGATCAGTGAGGCATTTGACTAGGTTGAATAATTTTCTATGGTGGTTGATGGAGGTGTTGATTCGTTTTGTGTGGTATTCCCACTTTGTTTTGTCTGTGGCTGAATGGTAGCCTTGAAGAAGGGTCATGTGGTTGTTGTGGTCTTCAATCAGGGTTGTTTTTCTCCATTTTCGTTCTAGTCGTCTGAGTCGAGCTTTCGTAGATTGTAGGTGTACCATGGGGTATTTTGTCTGGAGTGTTTTTTGGTTGCATTGGCTTGGTGAGTTGGTATTTCTGCTGCTTTCTTGACTGTGAGGTTCTAGTTGTTTGCGAGTGTGCTAAGGTCTGTAGTGTTGATTTCTAGGTTTGGAATGATGTCTGCTAGAAAGCTGTCTCTATTGAAGGATTTGAATCATCAGGGTATAGTGTGTTGACTTGATTGAATTATAGGTGTATTGAGTGGCAGGGAGAAGGTTATGAGGCTGTGGTCAGTCCAGGGTGTTGTGTGGGTTAGAAGTGTGTGTGTGTGTGGGGGGGGGGGGGTTATGTGTGTGTTGGATGAAGGGGGTGACAATTCGATCTAGTGTGTTACCCTTGTTGTGCATGGGAGATGTTCCATTCTGTATGAGTTCTATAGCAGTCATGGCTTCGAGGAAGTCATTTGCTGTTTTGGGCTGTAGTGAGGGGAGGTTGAAGCCTCCCAGAATAATCAGGTCCTTGTTAGTCTTGGTATTGTTCAGAGCATTTTCAAGTAAGCTGGATAGGTCATTTATTGAGATAGAGGGAGTTCTGTAGTTGAGGATAATTGCGAGTTGATTGTTAGTTATGCTGATGTAATCTAATTCTTCTGTGCCCTCTGCAGAAAGGTGGCAGAAGTGGAGGTGAGATTTAGTTAGTATTAATACTCCACCTCCTCTATGGTTGCTTCTGGGACAGTTGAAGATGGAGAAACCATCAGGTTTAGGCTGGTTAAGGAGGACATTATCAGTGTCTGTGAGCCAGGTTTCTGTAATGCAGAGGCTATCAAGTTGGTAGTCAGATAGGAGATTGTGAATAGTTTATGTTTTTTTCTTATCAATCATGCATTTAGGAGTGTGCATTGAGTGTTGTAGTTGAAGTCTTGGAGGTTTGGAGGGGGGCGGTGGGTAGTGGTTTGTATAGTTATTATGCGTTTGGTGTGACGGTGTCTGCTATGGGTGTGGTGTAGATGTGTTGGGTGGGGTGCTGGTGGAAGGGGTGGAGACCATATGGGGATAGAGTGGGGTAGGAAGGGTGTTGTGTGCTTTAGACAGGTGCATAAGGCTGAGCAGTGTGATCAGCAGTAAATACTTGGTGAGCATGGTTGTTCTAGTCTGTATGTTATCAGCACTGTTCCCTCGAAGCTGTGCGCGTGTGCGCACGCACACACCTCGTCGAGTGAGCACACATACTTTACAACAGAGCGCACAAAAATTACGGTTCTGATTCTGATAGAAAACAACACAGACGTTCTTAAAATTGAAAAGTTGTTGTGTATTTATGTTTTTCACAAGTTCTACAATATTTTCTAGTGCAATCAATGTGGTGTACATACTGTATTCTGATGTATAATCAAATTTTAAAGTATATAACTCCGAGTGTTGTTATGTGGCGCACAAAAATTTAACCTTCCTTCAAAAGCTGCACAGCTGATATTTTATGTGCACACAGCCTACAAAAAATTAGAGGGAATATTGGTTATCAGTGCTGTTTACCTTCTGTGATGGAGTCCTGTGTAGTTTGGGAGGTAGGGGTTAGCTTGCTTCTGGTCCTATTATAGATCTCCACCTAAGGGCCACACCAAAGGGCCCTCTGGCAAGGCCCTCAGGCATGGTCAGACCTGGAGGCGAATTGTGATTTTAAGTTCAGTTCTTGTTTGGGTGGACTCGATCGGCCTTGTGGAGAGAGGCAGGGAGGCGTGTCCTTTCAACTCCCTTCCCCAAAGCCGATCAGGGGCCGGTGGTGATAGTGGCTGCTTCCTGTCCATGCACCTTGAGCTCCATGGAAAATTCTTCTTTGATTTTTTTCTCTTGAAAATCTGTTGACTCCTGCTCTAGAGACATACTCCAAAGACTTCTCTTGTGAGATGTTCTTGTGCCAAAATGTTTTTAAACCATGCCTAATGGCTTCTTTAACTAAATCCCGTTACCTGATTAATGGGCATTTTTATGTGCAGCTTACAGACAGTCAGGAACACTAAAGTGCAATAGTGTCTGCCTCATCATGCTAAAATTCTCTTTAATCGGCAATGATGAGGTAGGATGGGGAATGGGCAGAGAGTGGGAATGGAGAGCGCATTACCAGTAGAGCCATGTCAAGTGTCGCACGCTCAGCAGCAATGTGACCACTCATTAGGAAAACACTTTGCGTGTTAGCTGCCAAGGACATGCTGAACACACCCCAACAGCTAATGTGCGGCCTTTGTCATTAAGGTACATAAGATCAGCGCTTTAATGTCAAATCCTTAGTGAGCTTTAGTAAAAGGGGCTCTAAGGGGTATGTTTACTAAATCGCGTTATTGCAGTTCGCGTTAGGATCCGCGTTAATAAGACAAACCCCCAAATAAGGAGATGGGCGGGACAGCGGAACACCTAACGCGCGTAACTAAAGTAACGAGCGTTACAGGGCGCGTTAGCGGCGTCACCGCGCGTTAAGCATAAGAAGCCACTCAGACATACACGATCAATACAGAGCTGTAACACAATGGTTACTGCAGTGACCGCTAATATAGGCAGCATGGGTTCGAGTCCGCAGGGTGCCAGTTGCAGAAGGCTGGCTGATGTAGCATCCTGTACATGATACAGTGAGGGAGGGGGCATTTAGTTGTTTCGTTTTGGAGGGGTGCAAGCAAACACACCCACACATTAGATAGCGAGTGAGGGGGCATGTCTATGTTCCCCTCCCTTTTGGGGTGCAAGTAAACACACCCACACATTATATAGTGAGTGTGGGGGCATGTATATGTCCTGTATGTGTTGTACAGTTGCTAGCAAACACACACACAGTGGCGTACCCAAGGTTGCTGCAGAAAGCACCCCATAACGCACAACATATGCCACATTAGAAAGTGGAGTGTCCACTAAGGCACATCAAAATGTCCCCCATAGAGTAGTCCACAAAGTAATGTAAAGGGAGCCAGAGAAGAGGACACATGGTGGGCCCATGAGGCGCAGTAAGGTAATAGTACGCGGAGGGGCAGTCACCGGTAGCAGTCTGGTGTATGTAAAACATATAATGCTGCAGACAGCCCTATAAAACGAACCCATTGTGGGTCTGAACCCATGACTACTGGCTCAACAGGCAATGAATAACCCACTGGCCCTCAGCCCCAGAGCTGCTAACCACCCCCTGGCTGTCTACAGAAGGGCAGCAGAACACCACGTAACTGCTGCTGTCCTGGCCAGGATCTGTACCAATGCAGCCATACCCATGATGCACTGCATATGCAAAGCAGCTGTCCACAGATAAACACAAGATGGGGAATGCACACCCACAGCACCTCGGCCTGGTAGGGGGGAAGCGACCATGTGCACCCCCACAGCACCTCGGCCTGTTAGGGGGTACTGACCGTGTGTTGTACCGGCACAGGGTAGCCACACACCGTCACAGCGTGCGGGTACTGTGCTCACCCTGAGGGTGCAGTGAGGCGCCAAGCACCAGGTCCACAGCAACGTCCATGGCTGAAAGAGACCATGGTGCAGGTCCACAGCAGTGTTATAGTGTGAGACAGGTAGTTTCTGCAGTAACACCTTGGACATCTCTGTCTGTATCAGTCAGGTGTAGCCCCCCATGGACCCCCAGAAGGGCCAATGCACCACCACCCCCTCCCCCAGGGCAGCAAACAGGGTCTCCTATCAAAGGATACAACATCTACCTCCCTGCAAGGTGGACGTAGAGGGGGACATCAACCCCAGTCCTGCTGAGGGACACACACACCCCACAGAGCAGTCAATGCAGCTCTGTACACATCCAGAACAAAATAGCAGACAGACATTAGGCCTAGATATGGCATGCTGCACCCCACCACTATCTGATATTCCCCTGGTGCAAGCCATCATCCACTGCACCCTGCAAGCCACTCCATCACAACACATACCAGCTGCAAATAGTCTGCTAGTGCCCAGTGGAGATGCCTGCACCCAGAACTGGGATGTCAGCATACACAGTTAAATCAGTGACAGGGCCCCAAAAGGCAACCCATATATATCACATGAGAGAAATACTAGATAGCACTATGGGGTTGCCTAGCCATGCTGTGGTCACTGCACAGTCAGGGTGAGAGTGATCTCTCAGCAGCACATACTGAGGTCACCCTGTCTGTGTAGGTGGTGGCCGGCCACTACAATGTGCCTGTCACTGCCCTATGCCCTGTGCAGATGCGCCCTGGCCAGGCCACCCTGTCCGGCCTCTACCCATGGTACCTTGCTCCTCATTATGCACATTGGCAGCCCAATACTGGCAACATTGCTGGCAGTGTGGCCTGTGGAAGGTGTTTGCAGCCACCACACACTGGATAGACAGACAACCACCCCCACACCGATGTCAGCATTGTGCTACTATAGAGGTGGTCAGCAGCCATACACACCACACCAGTCCTGGGCATAGTACAGGCATGGATATGGTACACAAGACTGTTGGGGGGTCACTCCCCAGGGTGGTGAACACTGTCAGAGACCAGACCTGCAGCACACACCGCAGACATCAGCATGATTGTTATGGTGGAGCTCAATGAGCAAAATGTGCTTAACAGAGGAATTGATATCTGCCAGTTCTCATAGCAAACGTTTGATAGCTGTGTACCATATACCCAGGTGTAGGGTGGCATTGCTAAGGTATGCAACTGCTAGTATTGGGAGATACAGGCAGGACCCAATTTCTTGCCTCTCCAGGTGGCATTGGCCAATGGGGCCTGTGGGTGGTTGTGGCCCTGTTGGCTGCTGCTTTACAGCAGAGTTCCCCAACTCCAGTCCTGGTGTTCCAAACACTGTTCGGGTTTTCATGCTGTCCCTCATAAATATGCATGAGCTACATCTGCATAACATGGGGGTGGTGCATAGCTATGCAGCACAGGCATCTTTATTGGAGGCAGCATGAAACCGGAATGTTGTGGGGCCCTCTAGGACTACATTTGCGAAACTCTGCTTTACGGTAATGTGCCTGTTTCAGGTGTGGTAAAATATAGGCCATGCGTATGTTCTCTGCAATAAAGGTGTGTCTTTACTATCAATGTTTAGTGGTGGGTAAAGCTATGGGGACTGGGTTAGCAGGAGCCCCAGCTAGGATTTGAACCTGTGACCCTCTGGTCTTACAGGCACTGGCTGTGTCTGTTGCACCACACTGTAGCCACAGAGACAGTGCAGTCCCTGGAGTTAGTTAAACTGGCCTGACGAGTCAGAAACCCTGCTCTGCAACAGGTTTATTGTGACCTCATTTACCTTGTATGCAGACAACGGTGCACATAAACCTCAGAGAATACCTCACAAAAGGGGCACACACCCATAACCAAGCTGGGCAACAATGATATCATTGGGAAACATTACACAACACTCCCAGGACAATCCATTACAATGAAATGATATTTAAAAGGGTCTGTGAAGCGTAGACCCTTCCACACATCATTTCTTTTTTATTTGGTGCTTTCCAGGCAGTGTTGTTCCTTGTTGCCCATTGCTATCACTGTTGCCCAGCTGTATTATGCTTTTTACAATGTTTCTTGTGGTCATTTTTAACGTTTTATGTGCTATTTTGTTCAGTGCACATGTATCACACTGCTCACGATTTGTGTGTTTCCCCGGTTTTTCTGTACATTGCTGACGGATATGGTTTCTCTTCCCTTTAAATGCCTTTAACGGCAGGTTTTCATTCGCGTTGGAATTGAGCTCAGAATTACAGCGCGTTAGTGAGGGGGAGCCTCTCCACGCCCCCTCTCCGCCCATTGACCCCTTCTCTCCGCCCACTCTCCACCTTCTGCGCTGTTTTAATGCGCCGCGGGGCTTTATGATCGTTAAGCGCGGTTACCGCGCGTAGTACGACGTTACCGGTCGTTGGAGCGTGTTTACGCGCGTTACACTGCACTTACGGTCGTTAACGTCATACTACGCGCGTTATTCACGTTTAGTAAACATACCCCTAAGTTTCTTAAAAACATAAGAAATGCCATACTGGGTCAAACCAAGGTCCATCAAGACCAGTATCCTGTTTCCAAAAGTGGCCAATCCAGGTCACAAGTAACTGTCAAGTTCTCAAAAAGGTACACCGATTCCACAATGCTTATCCTGGAGTAAGCAGTGGATTTCCCTGGTTCTCTTTAATAATGTTTTATGGACCTTTTCTCTAGGAACTTGTTCAAACCTTTTTTAACCCCAACTACACTGTCAGCTTTTACTACATCCTCCAGTAACGAATTCCAGAGTTTGATTACTCGCTGAGTGAAAAATATTTCCTCATATTAGTCCTAAATGGGCTATATTGTATGTTTATTGAGAGTCCCCTAGTCTTGCTACTTTTTGAAGGAGTAAACAACCGATCTATGTTTACCCGTTCAACTTCATTCATTAATTTATAAACTTCTATCATATCTCCCCTCAGCTGTCTCTTTTTCAAGTTGAAGAACCCTGACCTTTTAAGCCTTTCCCCACAGCTACATTTTGTTGTTTTCCTGCTGTATTGCAAAAGGGGAAATTTTATTGTGTTTTTGGGTTAAGCCACTGACTTCATGAAGTGTTAGTTGTCTCAATTGACTTTCTTAAGAGCTAGGCAACTGAGTGCTATATTAAGGTCTACATTGCCTTATAGGCTCTACAATTCCTAGATAGTCTGCATTGCAAGTAAGTAATACTGTGGGTCCCTCACTACTAACTCTCTGCCTGAGATCTCTTAAAGGGGACTATGTTTAAATCTGTAATAGCTACATTTTGTTGTTTTTCTGCTGTATTGCAAAAGGGGATTTTTTTTTTGTGTTCTGGGACAAAGCTTTTTTTCTGCAGCTAGAGTTTTTTCCTCTCCTCTAGCCTTCAAGTTAAAAGGGGTAGAGTAGGATCTTTGAAGTCACTGACCTCATCAGGTGTTAAATCCCTCCCTTCCCACCCCAGCTACCACCCACCCCATGTGAGAATTTTTGTTATATAGGGAAACTCCCCAATTAGCTTGTTGACTTACAGGCTAATTCTGTTCTGTGTGTTCTCCACTTGACTGGGTGTTCAGAATTGGAATGTGCTCTGGTTGTACCCGATTCTGATCATGCGGGTGATAGACATACCTGCGAGATCAGAATAGGGTCTACTGGCCTGGACGTGCAGGCCATGCCCCAATTTTGTCCACTTGGATGTCCAATTTTATTTATTTATTTTATTTATTTTATTTATTTATAGCTTTTCCATACCGCACTCTTTTTCATCAGCGCGGTTTACATTGAATAAGAATACTCACAGCAAGCAACAGGTTTACAAGAAACAGGAAAATTAAACTGGGATTCAACTTAGGGAAACTATGTACATATATGTTATGAAATTATATACAATGAATAGAGCTTTTATTAACATCTTTTATAAATAATATATTTACAATTTTACTATGAGGGTTTGGAATGTGTTAGAGGGTTGATGATGGGCACTGGGATTGGGAGAAGTGTAGAAGGAAAAGGTGGTGTTTTATGGCTTTTCTGAATTGCTTGAGGTCCATGATTGCTCTAATGGTAGGTGGTAGGTTGTTCCAACATTTGGGTGCGTAGTGTGCGAAAGCCCTGTCTGTGGTTGTGCGCGTGCATTTTATGGCTTCTGATGGTGTGGCTAGGGTATTTGCAGCTACGTATCTCCTGGATCTAATGTTAGGAGTGTGATTGAGGAGGTTTGAGATTGCTGAAGGGGCAATCATGTTGATCGCTTTAAAGATCATAAGAAGGGCTTTATACGTAATCCTGCAGTATATAGGGAGCCAGTGTAGTTCCATTAGGATGGGTGTAATGTGGTCACTTTTTGAGGCGCCGTAAAGGACACGGGCAGCAGCATTCATGGCTAGTTGTAATGTATTTAGGGTGTTTTTTGGGAGACCATGGAGTATTATGTTAGCATAGTCGAAGTGGGGTGTGACTATGGCTTGGAATATGGTCCAGAAGTTGTCTTGGTCGAGCATATTTTTCAGGTTACGGAGGGTACGTATCTTGAAATAAATAGTTTTTACAGTGCGGTTGACATGTTCTTTGAAGTCAAGTCGATGGTCCAATATTACTTCAAGGTATCTTATGGAGGACTTGATTGGGAGGTCTGCGTCTCGTACTTTTAGAGTAACTGGTGGTGAAAATTCTCTGTTTTTCGTGATGATCAGGACCTCGGTTTTTTTGAAATTTATTTGCATATTCTGGGTGAGGAGCCATTCTGCTATAGCATTAAAGCAATCTACTAGTGTTGTGTAGTCTGGGCGCGAAACGTTGATTGGTGTGAATATAAGCATATCGTCTGCGTAGATTAGGGAGGATATGCCAAAGGAGCGAGTGATATCGCATAGGGGCTGCATGTAAATATTAAATAGCAGCGCTGATAGGGAGGAGCCCTGAGGTACTCCTTGTTTTAGCTGGAATGGTTCTAAGGTGCCTTCAACCATCCTGACTTGTTGCCAGCGATCTTCCAGGTATGATTGCACCAATCCCATGCCAACCCGTGGATTCCCTTGTCATATAGTCGGGTTAATAGTTTGTCGTGGTCCACGGAGTCAAATGCTGCGGAGATGTCGAGGAAAATTAGGGCAAAGCCCTTTTTGATATCATCTACCCCACTGATGAGTGTGTTGGTTAAGGTGGTCAGCAGTGTCTCAACTCCGTGGGCTTCCCTGAATCCGTGTTGGCTGGGGTCAAGCGGTGAAGAGGTGTCTATGTGTTGTTGGATTTGATTGTTGGTCACTTTCTCAATTATTTTGGATAGTAGAGGAATACTGGAGATCGGACGGTATGATTCTTCTTTTGTTGGATCTAGTTGGTTGTTCTTTAGCAGTGGCCTTATGGATGTCTGCTTTAGTGCAGATGGGAAAATGCCTGTTGAGAAGGACATATTTATTATTTCTGCTATGATTGGGCTAAAATCAGCGCGCATAGCTCTTATCCAGTGTGCTGGGCAAGGGTCGTTGGGTGCTGTGGTGGTATTCATTTTGATGATGATGTCTTCAACGGATTTTGCTGAGGGAGATGAGAGCTGAAGGAGAGGAATCTGGTGGGTATAATGCTGGGTGGGACTTGGGGAATATGAGGTTGTAGTTCTGATGGATTTAGACTGTATAAGGTTGGCATGAACTCCCCCTACTGCCTGGCCCCCCCAATGAACTCCCCCTACTGCCTGGCCCCCCCAATCAGGCTCTGACTAGGTGGAATAAGTCCCCCATACAAATGGCCAACCCCAGACATACAGGACCAACCTCAGAATTAGTCCTGTATGTCCGGGGTCATGGTGTCGCCCACAGTCCATCCTCACTCTGCCTGTGGCACGACTCCTCCCACCCACAACCAGAGCTCCCCACAGAGCTCAGATCTATGTGTGGGGAGCTCTGTTTCCAGGACACAGGCCAGGCATTTAGCAAGGCTGGACATCCGAATCGAACATCCAAACCCGCTAAACACGGTTCAGAATGACCCCCTTAGGGAACAGATTTTCAGTGGTCGGTAGGGAAAATCTAGGAAGCAAATAGTTTCACATTTGGAAATCTACTAAAAGCAGAAGATTTGCAATTTGTCAAGGAGCTTTGATTAGGTAATTTTACAAAGAAAACCCATTAATCTATATATTTCAGACACATAATATCAAAATTTACTATTGTAAGGTAATTGCTGTTTAGCAAGGAAGCAAGGATACACACAGGGACATAGAACATCACTGTTACAACACACATACAAGAGGTTAACTGCTTTTTTGTTTAAACAACAGCTGAGGAAAGGTTAGGGACTTTGAAAGGTGTCTCTTTTTTTACTTCAACAGGAACCAAAGCTCCACCAACTGAAAAATGGCCTGGAAAAATCATACTGGCAAACTGTTGCCCCTGTAACAGCTTCTGCCTCTGTCCAAAAAGACTGCCCTATGCCAGTCAAGAGACAAGTTCCATGTGAAAGATACCTTTGACATTGTTCTGCACGGATGACTATTAAACAAATTGAGCACTCTAGGGATGGACCCTAAAGTGACTGACTGGGAGGCGACAAAGGGTACAGGTAAATGGAGGTTACTCTGAGGAGAAGGATGTTACCAGTGGTGTGCTACAGGGATCTGTCTTTCATCTGATTCTTTTTAACATTGTTGTTAGTGATATTGCAGAAGGGCTGTTGGTTAAGGTTTGCCTTTTAAAGGATGATACCAAAATCTGCAGTGGAGTTCACACCCAAGAAGGAGTAGATAACATGAGGAGGGATCTAACTAAGCTTGAAGAATGGTTGAGAATTTAGCAGCTGAGATTTAATGCTAAAAAATGAAGGTTCATGCATTTGGGCTGCAAAATCCAAGGGAGTGATAAAGTATAAGGGGTGAAGTACATCTGTCTGCAAAAGAAGAGCGGGACCTAGGCGTGATTATGTCTGATGATCTTAAAGTAGCTAAACGGGTAGAAAAGGCAATGGCAAAAGCTAGAAGGCTGCTTGGGTGCATAGGGAGAGGAATGGCCAGCAGAAGAAAGGAAGTGATAGTGCCTCTGTGTAAGTCTCTGGTGTAACCTCATTTGGAGGATTGTGTGCAATTCTGGAGACCACTCTTTCAAAAAGATGTAAACAAGATGGAGTCAGTGCAAAGGATGGATACTAAAATGGTTAGTAATCTTCGTTATGGGTACAGACTTAAAGATCTTAATATGTATATGTTAGAGGAAAGGCAGGATAGGGCAGATATCATAGAGATGTTTAAACACCTCCATGGCGTAAGTGCACAAAAGGAGAGCCTCTTTCAATTGAAAGCAAGCTCTGTAAAAAGGGGACATAGGATGAGGGGGAAAGGGAATAGACTCAGTGACCTCTGCAGGCTGATTATTGAATCCTCTTGTATTTTCCATTTCTTTCCCAATATTTCCTAATGTAGTGTTTGCATTTTTCACTTCTGCTGCATACTGAGCAGATGCCAATATTTTCTCTTTGATCCTTTTCCTGGGAGGTGATTCCTAATGTTGAATCTAGCATTATGTAGAAACACAGAAACGTAGAAAAATGAAAACAGAAAAAGATCACATGGCCTATCTAGTCTGTCCTTCCATATCAACAATTAAAACAGTCCCCTTTTTTCCTTTAGAGATCCTCTGTGTTTGTCCCATGCTTTTTTGAATTAAGAAACCGTCCTCATCTCTACCACCTCCACTAGGAGACTATTCCATGGATCCAACACTCTTTCCATAAAGAAATATTTCCGCATATAACTCCTGAATCTATCCTCTTTCACCCTCATCCCATGTCCCCTCATAGCAGAACTTGCATTCAGTCGAAAGAGGATCTCCCCCTGTGCATTTATGCCATGGATGAATTTAAATGTCTCAGTCATATCACTTCTATTCCGCTTTTTCTCTAAGGTGTGCATATTGTCACCAGCACCCCTTTTTGGCTCTGTTAGGCGCCCGCCTAGGGCCGTGAGGTGTGGGTTGCCTTATTAAAGAAATAGTCAGTAGCCGTGTAATTAAGGCAAAAGAAATAATTCAGGTTTTATTCCCCGTCCCACATAGGATTCTTTATGAACAGCACAAAGGAACACAAAAGAAAACTGTTTCTTCACAGTATAAAAATAAACTCTTCGCCAGCACAATGTATCACAGAACTCTTGCTTGCCTGGCTAACATAAGGATGTAATTTCATCAGACAGACAAAGCGTGCAATCCATGGAATCCACTTCTATATCACACTCCTGGTTTTCCCATTGCATCTGCTCGTAGTCTGTATCTGGAGACACATAACAATTTTTATAACTGAAATCCTCACAGCTCTTCCCTTGAATGACACTGGTTATTCTATTTGGTAAGTGCTCTACATCAACAGGGTTCAAGAGTCCTGTGCTAGGAACTGTATCTCTCAGGTTCCTTCTCCAATAGGGATTTTTCCTCCCAATTACTGGGCTTTGCTCTGCTGGCAATGCCTGGCTTTTTCCTTATAGCTACAACAGGGTACTTAGCTTTTGTCCCTGGGTAATGAGCTTCTCTCTCTGGGCTTTGGCTGGCTCCTCTCCAAGACTTCCACCTCTCTGTAGCCGGGTCCAAGCTAAAATCACTTTCTGAAGAGAGTCTGTATCTGCTGCCTCTTGCTACCGGGACACTTCCTTTACTTCCTGGTTCTAGCAAGGTCTGCTGGTTGAGAGGACTTCCTTCCTCTTGGTTACTCACTCTCCAGTGACCGAGGCCCCCTCTGGCTTGGGAGACTCCTCTGCAGCTACAGCCTGCTCCACCCTTTGGCTTCTGCTCCTGCCTTTGCTGCCTTGGCTCCAGCCCCTCCCTTTGCTCCCCTACTGGGCTTTCCCTGTAGTTTTTATGCTCCTGTTCTCTGCACGTTGTACGTGCCCTTCCACTCAGGTTAGCTTGATTAGCCTTTTGGCTTTCTACTGCGTCACCTTTGGTGAATGGAAAGTTTTCTCCACTATACTTGGGCTTTTTAAAAGCTGAATATGTTTGCTGCCTATGTGTTTGTGAGGTAAGCTCTTCCTCTTTTCCTATTACCATAGGCTCTGAGCTAGCCATTTCCTCATATAGCATAGGCTCTGTACTAGTTACCTCATCACAATATTAAGATCTTTAAGTCTGTCCTCATATGCTTTATAATGAAGACCACTAACCATTTTAGTAGCCACCCTCTGTACTGACTCCATCCTGTTTATATCCTTTTGAAGGTGTGGTCTCCAGAATTGCACACTATACTCCAAATGAGGTTGCACCAAAGACTTATACAGAGGCACTATCGCCTCCTTTTTTCTGCTAGCCATTCCTCTGTGTATGCACCCAAGCATCCTTTTAGCTTTTGCTGTTGCCTTTTCTACCTGTTTAGCTACTTTAAAATCATCAGAAACAACCACACCGAGATCCCACTCTTCTTTAGTGGACAAAAGTACTTCACCCCCTATACTGTATTACTCCCTTGGATTGCTGCAGCCCAAATGCATGACCTTGCATTTTTTAACATTAAATCCCAGCTGCCAAATTCTAGACCATTCTTCAAGCTTATCTAGATCCCTCCTCATGTTATCTACATCTTCCTGTGTGTCTACTCTATTGCAGATTTTTGTATCATTCGCAAAGAGGCAAACCTTACCCGACAGCCCTTCCGCTATAACACTAACAAAGGTGTTAAAAAGAATCGGACCAAGGACAGATCCCTGGGGCACACCACTGGTAACTTCCTTCTCCTCAGAGTGAGTTCCATTTCCCTGTACTCTTTGTCGCCTCCCATTCAACCAATTTCTAACCCAAGCAGTAACTTTAGGGTCCAGCCCTAGGGTGCTCAGTTTGTTTATAAGTCGCCTGTGAGGAACAGTGTCAAAGGCTTTACTGAAATCTAAATACACCACATCTAGGGATCTCCCTTGGTCCAACTCCCTGGTCACCCAGTCAAAGAAATCAATCAGATTTGTCTGACAAGACCTGCCTCTGGTGAATCCATGCTGCCTCAGATCCTGTAATCTGCTGGACTCCAGAAACGTCACTATTTTCTCTTTCAGAAGTGTTTCCAATAATTTACTCACCACCAAATTTAAACTAACCGGCCTGTAGTTTTCAACCACATCCTTAATTCCACTTTTGTGCAAAGGGACCACAGTCCTTTGGCACCACTCCTGACTCAAACGAGGCATTGAAAAGGTCAGTCAATAGAGCTGCTAGAATGTCTCCAAGTTCCCTCAGTATTCTAGTGTGTATCCCATCCGGTCCCATCGCTTTGTCTACTTTAGGTTTAGCTAGTTTCTCACGGACACAGTCTTCTGAAAATTCTTCAAGATGCCCCTCACTTCTGTTCCTGTTTGTGGGTGTTTTCTGATGTCCTGTTCCTGATTCTTCATCTGTGAACACAGAACAGAAATATTTGTTAAGCAATTCAGCTTTATCCTCATAAGCTTCTACATATTCCTCCCCTTCACACTTGAGTCTGACAATACCACTTTTGCCCTTCCTCTTCCCACTAACATATCTGAAAAATGTCTTATCCACCCATTTTATTGCATTGGCTATTTCATCCTCTTTTTGAATCTTTGCTTTCCTGACTAATTTGCTAGCTTCTTTAAGTTTTTCCTAATATAGATGCCTGTCTTCCTCGCTCTGTGATCCATTGCATTTCATGAAGGCCTCCCTCTTTTTCTTCACCTTTTCAGCTACTTCTTTCGAAAGCCATAGCAGTCTCCTTTTCCTTTTACCTTTATTTACCATTTTAACAAAAAGGTTGGTTGCCCTTAAAATATCCCCTTTCAGTTTTGCCCACTGTTTTTCTACATCCTTCAGCTGTTCCCATCCCGCTAACAACTCCCTGAGGTGTTGGCCCATCTTGGCAAAGTTAGTTTTACTAAAGTCTAAGACCCTCATTTTTGAATGGATTCTATCAACCCTAGTCCTAATACTGAACCACACCATCTGGTGATCACTGGATGCAAAATGATCTCCCACTATAACATCAGAAACACTTCCACCATTGCTAAGCACCAAGTCCAGTATGGCCCCTTCACGTGTGGAGTCTGCTACCAATTGCCTGAATAGTTCTCCCTGTAGAGAATCCAGGATCTCCTTACTTCTAGATGATACTGCAGCAGGAATGTGCCAATCAACATCTGGCATATTGAAATCCCCTATCAGTAGCACTTCCCCATTCCTTGAAATGCAGTGTATGTCTTCAATTAACTCTCCATCCACCTCTTCCTCTTATGAGGGAAGTCTGTATAATCACACCAATGCAAATAGATTTCTCTCTCCCTCTTTCTAGTTTAACCCACAATGCCTCCTCTCTCCCTTTTAAGCTCTGTAATTCCAAAGCTTTTAATATTATTTTTTACATATAGTGCCACTCCTCCTCCCCTTCTTCCTATCCTGTCCCTTCTGAATAAAGTATAGCCTGGTATACTTACAACCCAGTGATGGTTTTCTGTGAACCATGTTTCTGTAACTGCCACTAAATCCAAGCCAGCCACTCCCATTAAAGCTTCAACATCTGGGATCTTATTTCCCATGCTACGGGCATTTATGCATACCGCTTTCCATATGTTACCCCTTTTATCCATTTCCATAAAAGTATTTAATGTTTAACTTACCTGTGGGCTTTCACTTAACTGGGGGCTTTTTCTCCATCCCCAACGAATCTAGTTTAAAGCCCTCTTCAGTAGATTAGCCAGTTTGCTACTGAAGGAATAGTTTGTCATGGTAGGAAATTTCATTCATTATTTGGACAATGAGAATGACACTTCTGAGTGCTTGGTACACAGTTTCTTTGGGATGGCTGATCATTTTAGAATTTCATTAGTATATGAGAAGATGGAGGGTCCGATGAGAGCGTTCACCTTTTTAAGTGTTGAGATAGATTTAGTTTTCATGGCATTGTATTTGGCCACTAACAAGGTTCAGAATTTCAGGCTTCAGTGAAAGAGGTTTGCGGGGTCTAGAAAGTGACCTTGATGTATTGGCAGTCTTTGATTAGCGGTTTAAGTTTTGCATGCAGGGTGATTCCTATGGATTGCATCATTCATAGGTGTCTCTCAGTACCCACAGTGAAAGAGGTGAAATGGCATCATTTTATCAAAAACTACTTAAGTAGGAGAGCATCTGAAGGTCTGGGATAACATATTTTTAACAGTTTCAATATTATTGTGCATTTTGTTTGTTTGGGTGTCTTAAAAATTTTAATATGTGCACAACTGATTTAATGTGAATTAACCTTTTGCTTGAGTGGAGGAGTAGCAGTATAGTGGCTAGAGCAGTAACCTAGTATCAAAGAGATCTGGGTTCAATTCACACTAGCACTCCATGTTAACTTGGGCAAGTCACTTTACCTTCCATTGCTTTGGAAGAAAATGCCTGGCAGTCTTGCCAAGAAAACCCAGGGGCTGCTAGGTCAGCGTTGACTTGATGACACTTAAAAAAAAGCCCTATGAATTAACAAATGCACAATTGATATGCCTGCATTAAGCAGTTCTAACATGTATAAAGAAGTTATCAAAACAAATGTATGAAATGAACAAAAAATGCCTGAAAACCAGGATAAGACCCAAAGAAAATGAAAACAAACCAAAAATATTTTGTCTGTGCACATTTCTACAGTTGAATGCCATGTCACAAGCCAGGCATGTTCCAGGTCATGCTAATACGATTTCTGACTCACTTTCTCAAATGAGTTGGTTGTTATTCAGGAGCTTGGCCCATAAGGTAAAAGAGGTTCCTGGCCACCTATGGAGCTTGGACATCCCACCATCTGGAAGCCATTTCATCAGTCCCTTGCACTGAACATATGGTCAGCATATGCCAGCAGCTTCCAGAGAGTGATGGCCTTCCTGTGGTAACAAGATTGGCAAGTTGAAATGCTGGCCAATTCGTTTATAGTGAGATATGTTGCTTTTTTCCAAACATTGAGTTATTAAGGGGAGCTTGTGTGGGGCCATGTGTCAGGTTTGCTAAAGTGTTGGGATGGGGAGATCCACTGGGCAGATATTTGGTGAAGAGAATGTTCAGAGGGTGGGTCAGGTTAGTTCCTAGGGAGACTGATACACATAGGCCTATCTCTCATATACTGAAGCAGTATTATCATGCTTTCCCTACGGTGTCAGCATGTGTTATGACACACTAAAAAGCCCAGTTCAACGAATGTCCAAATCCCAAAAAATCACATACCAGAACAAACGCTCTGCAAACAGAGAAGAAATTACCTAAAACAATATTTTTTTTTCAAAAATATATTCACACAAATCAATTATATTCTTAGTGAATTGTGTACACAAGTTTTGCCCATATCAAAAACCGTTTCATACAAACATTCTGCCTACACATTTGCATACATTCTTACAAATGTTATTTCTTCAAATCATTTAAGATCCATTTATTTCAAAAAACTGGTTAGTACTAATAGAGTAGATACACATACAGCATTAATTACAACAATAGTAATCAGAAACACATGCATTGATAAAAATATACTTCAAGATCGATGTCCAAATATCAGTCTTTATACACAGCTGATTTTAAGCACCATTCACAGTAGGCTTCTCAATTTGCCTTCCAATCACAGGAAACTCTCCAAATACTGGTCACAGTAAACTCTGAACTCTTCCAGATACCTATCACAATGAACTCTTCAAATCGCTCAATACAAAAACTGGCACCAAACAGTTTTTCACTCCGTATCAGTGTTTCATCAGAGTAAAAACAGTCTTCCAGACTTCAATACAGTCAGTGCATATTTATTTATTTACATTTTCTTATATACTGTGCTATTTTGCATCAGTGTGGTTTACATTGAACAAACTGAAATTACATTGAACAGGGCATTACAACTTGGAGATAGCTATTTTACAGGGAACATGGGCTATGGAGGGTTAAGTGGCTTGCCCAAGACCACAAGGAGCACCTGTGGGACTAGGAACCTCAGTCCTTCTGGCCCAAGATTGCTGTTCTCTAGTGGGATTTGAACCCCTGACCTTCCAGCCTGAAGTACCTTGCCCCAACCACTAGGCTACTCCTCCACTCCATAGCTTATGCAATCCTGAGCATATCATAGAGATAAATTTTTCACATGAACCTGCAACAATTTGGCAAAATGTGAGACATGAATACAAAAAAACATAGTAAAACAAGATAAAAAAAGGATAAAAACATTATCACTAACCCAATCATAAGCAAAAGCCACCAAACCTCCATAGCTAATGCAATCCTAATGCTCTATGAGTCACAGCCACAATTATCAATTCTTCAAGCTCAAGTGACCACGTCTCAGTGTGTGTTGCAATTTAATTGAACACTCAAATCTGCAATAAACCACAGGAAATAAAAATCACTTTCACAACAGAAACCATACAGTCACCATACAGATAACTCAAACCATATTCCTCTCCATCCAATCAAAATTTTCATGCCAGGCAAACCTAAACATCTTGACTCCATATTCATAACGTGGCCCAATAAGCATTCACTCTGCAATGCTGCATAGCCAGAAAAAAATGTAAACAACGCTGGAAAAAACCCAGCAATTTAACTTCTCAAAACTCCACGCCAACGCATAAGAGCCTATTTTGAATGGAGCCACCATATCAGACAGCCAACCAGTACTAACCATAAGAATGACATCAACCAAAACCACACCATAATTTCATGCTATCAAAACTTAGAAAGCATCCGTTATTGACAAAACCAGGAACTCAACCTATTGAAACAAAGCTATACAATCTCTCTTAAAGACCCACCCACCTCGGACTTCCGGTGACACATGAGCGGGTGAGGACGTCTCTCAGCTCACTCCGGGGCCGCCTCGGGATTAATCTTTGAAATAATCGTGAAAATATCAATCTTCCCCCCCTAAAAGCCAGGAGAGGAGATTCTCTGAAAGAACAGGCATCTTACAGTAGTGTTGTGAAGTGAGAGACTCTCATAAAACATGCCGATATCGGTGAGGAAAGAGAGAGAGAAAGGCCAAAAGCCTGGGACCACGTTGTCGGCGCCGCAAGGCCCAACCTCTCCGGGAGCCGAAAGCACAGAATTGTCCACAGAGGAGATGGCCTGCAAAGTGGTGAAACTACTAGACCCAAAATTCGACCAAATTCTGGGTAAGCTAGAGACGGTCGGAGCGGTGCTGGGAGAGATGGGACAGCATGTGGAAGTTTTGGAGCAGAGAGTGTCGGCGCTGGAGGATGATGGGGGCAGCAAAACGAGAGCAGATGCGGTCTGGGGAGCACAGATAGACGCTCTGTTAGAGAAGGTGGAAGATCTTGAAAATAGATTGCGGCGGAATAACCTACGCATAGTGGGGATTCCGGAATCCACGTCCGATCCGATGCTACTACTGTTGATAGAGTCGTGGCTCCCCAATGAACTGGGACTACCTGACTTGGTCGGAGAAATTAAAGTTGAAAGGGCCCATCGGATAGGCGCCAAGATGGAGGCCCGGCAGAGGCCCAGGGTGGTGATTGCGAGAATCCTGAACTTTCACCACAAAGCACAGTGCTCCAAGCGTACCGAAGGAAAAGGGACTTGCAAATGGACAATCACAAGCTCTTGATGTTCCAGGACTATTCGGCGGCGGTGGCGGGAAAGAGAAAAGCTTTTGCGGCTGTGTGTTCTGCTTTATTCCAAAAGAAAGTGTGATTTACCTTGGCTTTCCCTGTGGTGCTGTGTGTCACTCATTTGGGCCAGACCTATACATTTCCCTCGGCAGCTGAGGCCCAAGCCTTTCTGGATAATATGAGCAAAGATGCAGTGCGGGACAATTGACAAAATATGGTGTCATTGCGGAGGTCCTGTGGTGAGAACTGTGCGTTGTGAGAGACGGAGGATGTGTGGAGCCCGAACTGAGAGGTGCAGCTATCAAGGACTTTGGCTCCTTTGTTGCCGATGGAGGGGCCTGAGGGTTGGGGTCCTGCAAATGTTATACTATAATAATGTTATGCACGCTTGACTATGGTGGGGAGGAGGGAGATTATGGTTTCTCTACCTTGGACACGAGGATGGACAACGCAGAGAGTGTCTGGAGGTAGAACACATGGCACTGCATGGGGGTCATGCTAGCTTGAAACACATGCATGTTCACAGTTGTAATTTAGGGGCAGTAGTGGAGAGAGAGTGGTGATGCCGAGGCGGCCCTGCAGTGTCCGTGCGGGAAGTCTAGCCTCGGTTGTGAGGACTGTAGGCAATAGTACAGGGGTTAGTGGGATTGGGGAGAGGCGATAGGGATTGCGGCTGGTGGGAAGGGGGGGGGGAAGGGATAAGGGGGGGTGTGGGAGGGTAGGGGGAGAGGGGGGAAGAGGAGACAGTACGGAGTGGGGGTGGGGGGGAGGAGGGGGGAAGGAGTGCAATTGAGGGCAGTAGAAAGTACACAGTGCTTGCCCGAGGAGATAGGGCTGTTGAAGGCACCTCTATGTGGGAGAGGTAGGGGAGGGACTGAGGCTGGGCAGTCCCTTGCTCTAATATATTGGGAGCTGAGAATTGAGCTGGAGCACACCAATCACTACTACAGGACTGGGGCATGACATACGTATGATCTCTTGGAATGTGGGTGGCCTTAACACCCCGGTAAAGAGGACAAAGGTTTTACATGCCCTGAAAAAAGAAAAGGTCCAAGTAGCACTGTTACAAGAAACTCATTTAAATGCTAAGGAAGGTCTTAAACTGAGGAAAGATTGGGTAGGTCATGTATATGCAGCATCGGCAATGGGGAAAAAAAGAGGAGTGGCGGTGTTAATAAAAAAAGGGGTCCAGATGGAAGTGATAGGAGAGGAGGCTGACCCTCAGGGAAGATATTTGTTTCTGCATGTGCGACTCAATGGTGAGGAACTGTTCCTAGGCAACATATATGCCCCGAATGTGTATGACCATGGCTTTTTTAAACGGGTCTTACAACACTTAGATACAGCACCGAGGGCGCCAATAATATTGGCGGGAGATTTCAATTGCCCGCATGATCCGGCCCTAGACAAGTCTCATTCCCAGCAAGGAGTAGGGTGGAGTAGACGAGGGGTGAACTACCTATGTCTAATGGCCAATTTGTTAGACGTTTGGAGAGTCCTCCACGAGGGGGAAAGAGACTACACACATTTATCTAGAGTGCATGACACTTGGTCGCGAATTGACTACATATTAGTCTCAGAGAGAGATTTTGGGAAGGTGCTTCAATCAGAGATTAGGCCCATTGTGATATCTGATCATGCCATGGTATGGATTGACTGGAGGAGCACGGGCACAGGGCGGGGCCGCTGGACCTTTCCCAGGCAGAAGTGGCATGATAAGGAATTCCAGAGATTTCTGCGGCAGAAGTGGGCAGAATATCTTGAATTCAATGATATAGGCAGCAACTCGGTGGCCACCGTCTGGGAAGCCGGAAAAGCGGTAATGTGAGGGCATATTATAGCCTACATGTCTACAGAGAAGAAAAAGCTTAATAGCTCCATAGTGCAGATGACTCGAGAACTTGAGGATTTGAAAAGAAAAGCCATAGGAGGTTTGAAGGGAGATAACTTACAGGGGTACTTGGCGGCTCAAAAGAAATTAAACACCCTTCTCCAGGACAGAGCACTATACTCATTACAATACTATCGACACCAACTATTTCGATATGGGAATCGGACGGGCAAGCTCCTTGCCAGATTGGTGAAGGAAGGGGGGAGTTCTCGGGTGATAACGGTAATTCGAGATAAGGAAGGCAGGAAGCAGAGTGACTCCCAGAAGGTAGCCAAAATCTTTAAGCAGTTCTATCAAGAGCTTTATACTCCGGGTATAGAGGATCGGGTGGGGGAGAGGTTCTTTCTCGATAGTGTCAAGCTCCCTCAGGTTACTGCGCAAGATTTATCGAACCTGAATAAGCCTATAACAGGGGGAGAAATTCAGAAAGTAATTCAGAAAGGATGACCACACAAAGCACCCGGTCCTGATGGCTATGGATCTGAGTTCTATAAAATACTTGAGGCCCAGCTAACTCCGACCCTCGCAGCTTTGTATGCAGAGGTACTGGAGGAAGGGCGATTTCCGAGAGACATGCGGACGGCCTTGATTACTTTAATATATAAGGAGGGAAAAAATTCAGAAGACCCGGCTGCCTATCGGCCAATCTCACTGATAAATTATGATATGAAGATTTTGGCCTCGGTGCTGGCAGAAAGACTGCAAGCTATACTCCCAGATCTGATAGGCAGACATCAAGCAGGTTTCGTGAGGGGCCGTGAAGCGTCTAAGAATATTAGTAGCATACTGCTGGGGATGGAGCGCTGCCTACAAGGGGGCACACCGCTGCTCTTAGTGAGCTTGGATGCCGAAAAGGCTTTTGACAGAGTCTCCTGGGATTAAGAACATAAGAACATAAGACATGCCATACTGGGTCAGACCGAGGTCCATCAAGCCCAGTATCCTGTTTCCAACAGTGGCCAATCTAGGTCATACGTACCTAGCAACATCCCCAAAAGACACAGGTTCCACAATGCTTGTACTGGGTCAAGCATTGATATCCTGGGTCCCTTTTTAATAGTGGTTTATGGACCTTTCCTCCAGGAACTTGTCCAAACCTTTTTTAAACCCAGCTATACTAACAGCCCTTACTACATCCTCCGGTAACAGATTCCAGAGTTTGATTACACGTTGAGTGAAAAAATATTTTCTCTTATTTGTCTTAAATAGTTTACCCTGTAGCTTCATTACATGTCCCCTAGTCTTTCTATACTCTGATAGCGTAAACAATTGATCCACGTTTATCCGTTCCACTCCATTCATTAATTTATAGACCTCTATCATATCTCCCCTCAGCCGTCTCTTCTCCAGACTAAAGAGCCCTAACCTTCTTAGCCTCTCTTCATAGGAGTAGCCTTCCATCCCCTTCACCAATTTGGTGGCTCTTCTCTGTACATTTTCTAATAACGCTATGTCCTTTTTAAGATACGGTGACCAGAATTGCACACAATATTCAAGGTGCGGTCGTACCATGGAGCGATACAGAGGCATTATAACATCCTTTGTTTTATTCTCCATCCCTTTCCTTATGATACCTAGCATTCTATTTGCTTTCTTGGCCGCCGCTGCACACTGGGCGGAGGGTTTTAACATGTTATCCACGATGACTCCTAAATCTTTTTCCTGGGTGGTGGTTTCTAATGTGGAGCCTTGCATCGTGTAACTATAGTGTGGGTTGTTCTTTCCTAGGTGCATAACTTTGCACTTGTCCACATTAAATTTCATCTGCTATTTGGATGCCCAGTCTTCCAATTTATCCAGATCCTCCTGCAGTTTTCCACAATCCTCTTGGGTTTTAACAACTTTAAACAGTTTTGTGTCATCTGCAAATTTGATAACCTCACTAGTTATTCCCTTTTCCAGGTTATTTATGAATATGTCAAAAAGCAGCGGACCCAGTACAGATCCCTGGGGTACTCCACTATTCACCTTTTTCCATTGGGAATATTGGCCATTTAGCCCTACCCTCTGCTTTCTATCTTTTAACCAGTTCCCGATCCACAATAGTACACTGCCTCCTATCCCATGACTTTTTAGCTTTGCCAAAAGTCTCTGATGGGGGACTTTGTCAAAAGCTTTCTGAAAGTCTAGATACACTATATCAACCGACTCACCTTTGTCTACCTGTTTATGCACACCTTCAAAAAAACATATCAGATTAGTAAGACAAGATCTTCCTTGTCTAAAGCCATGTTGGCTGTCTCCCATTAGGCCATGACTATCCACATGCTGTGTAATTTTGTTCTTTATGATGGTTTCTACCATTTTCCCTGGTACTGACGTCAGGCTCACCGGTCTGTAATTTCCCGGGTCACCCCTGGAACCCTTTTTAAAAATTGGTGTTACGTTGGCGACCCTCCAATCTTCAGGTATTACAGATGATTTTAATGAAAGTTCACAGATTACCAATAGCAGGTCTGCAATCTCATATTTCAGTTCTTTCAACACTCTGGGATGTATACCATCCGGTCCAGGTGATTTGCTACTATTCAGTTTATCAAATAGTTGTAATATATCTTCCCGGTGTATATTATATGTTTGAAGCCTTGCGTAGATTTGGGTTTGAGGGGGCCTTTAAGGGCTGGACTCGGGCTCTATACACGGAGCCGCTTGCATATATTGCAGTTGGGGGAGATCAGTCCGAACCCTTTGTGTTAAAAAGAGGAACCCGGCAGGGGTGCCCGCTCTCACCTTTATTATTTGTGCTCCAACTCGAACCCCTGCTGCTAGCCCTGTTGCAGTCTGAGGAAGTGCAGGGCCTGGAGTGGAGCAAGGGTGGAATAAAAGTTAGTGCTTTTGCGGATGATATGATGTTGTGTTTAACAAACCTTCAATGTTCGTTAGAGAAAGCTCTGCAGCATATTGAGAATTTCAGAGCCTTCTCGGGCCTGAAGATAAACATGACTAAGTCCTTAGCCTTAGATATTGGAGGTAAGGTCAGGGCTCAATGGCGGGATATTTTCCCCTTGATGTGGGCAGAGGAGCAATTCAGATATTTAGGCATTCAAATCACAGCTTCCCCAGCACGACTATATCAGGCTAATATTCGGCCCCTGCTAGATGCTACCATAGCGAGACTGAGGAAGTGGCAGGAATTTCTGCTCTCATTGAAAGGGCGCATAGCTCTCTTTAATATGGTAGAAGTTCCCCGATGGCTTTATCTCTTGAGACATGTCCCGGTCTGGCTACAGCAGCAGGACCTACAAATCTTGCAGAAGCATTTAGTAAAATTCCTTTGGAGGGACCGCAAACCTCGCATTGCCTTAGCCACATTAATGAGGGGTGAAGCTGACGGGCGGGCCGGGCTGCTTTCCCTGTGCGATTATAATATGTTATATTTGACAAGAGCTCTTAGGGACCTGATAGCACACACGGGTGAAGTTATGCCACTAGAGCTCCTTGCTGATTTCTCTGAAGGGCAACATGTGGTACGGATGCTGCACTGTCCACTGCAGGATTTACCGGTGGCCTGGCGTTGGTCCCACTGTTTGCGGGGGCTCAGATATGCCTGGAAGAGCTTATGCCACACTCGGGGTCTAGTTTGGCAGCAGACAGATTGTGTCCCGTTAGTGGGCAACCTGGATTTCGCGCCGGGAGGGGAAGGGCGAGTGGCAAGAGAGTGGGCCCAGAAAGGCATACAATATATTGGACATCTGAAAATGCCAGGGATGGAGGAGCTAGATTCCTTTACCTCGTTACGGACCAGATATCAATTGAGACAGCATGATTTTTACTTTTACCTGCAAGTTAGACACTATGTACGTGGCTTACAAAGGCAGAATAGACTCCTACTTCGGAAGGGTGGCATGGTAGACTTCTTCAACGCTTTAGAGGGGAAACTAACAATCAAGCTGCTGCGGGGCGAGCTCCACCCCGGAGGCAGCTCGGAAGTAGACCAACAGCTATTTGAAAGTCTGGCGGAGTGGTGGCCGAGAGATAAGGTGTCGATGGTGACAAGAGAGATGTTACAAAAAGCTTTTGCAGCCATTAAAAAATTATCGGAATCCGTGCAGATGCAGGAAACTCAATATAAGTTGTTGTGGAGGGCCTATGGGCATAATGTGTGGGCGGTGCGGGTAGGTCTAGTGGAGACAGATAGGTGTCCGCTCTGCCAACTTGAACCTGGGTCCTTGGCACATAAGTTCTGGTTTTGTTCACATATCCAACAGTTCTGGGGGGCAGTAGGTACTAGGCTGGGGGACTGGGTGAAGTGCTCGCTACAGATCACCCCAATTTGGGGATTGATAGGAGTATATGAGGGAGTCCCCCTACTGACTAGTGCAGAGAGGAGCCTTTGTGAAAAAGGCTTCCTGGTGGCAAAGAAATGCATTCTGAGGCATTGGATGACGAATCTAGCCCCAGGCCTCCGGGAATGGGAACAAACAATGTTTGAGTTGCGAGACATGGAACACCGCACTGCGAAGGCTCTAGGGGGGGTGGCTGGAGAAAAGCTTGGGCGCGTATGGGATTTGATCTGTGAATGAGGTGGGGGGGGGTCTGTAGCTGCCTGTGTGGGTCTGGCATAGAGTGGGCATCAGGAGGTGCAACCTTGCAAAGCGCAGATACATAGCCCCTAGAGTGACCCGGGAGGGGGGGGGGGAAGAGGGTGGGAGGGAAGGGAGGGAAGGGAGGGGGGCAAGGGGGGGAGCTAGTGTGGAAGGCTTGGGGGGGCTGGAGTTGGGGGAGGGGGGAGGTAGGGGGGGGGGCTTAAGGTGGTACACTGTTTTGGGTTGTTGGCCAGGGCATATTCGGACAACCATTGAAGACAGACAGTACCCGGCCTCATAGAACTTGACACTGATTGCGTTGTGGATAGATATTAACACTGGTTGCATTGTGGATGTATTATGATACTTGGGGGAGGGGAGGCTTGCGCCAGATTGAGTGTACAGACTTGAGGGTACTAGATAGTTTTGTTCATTTTTTGAATATGCTTGTTGAATATGTTTGGTGTACTGTGGGTATACTGCAATAAAAATGATTTTTCTAAAGACCCACCCACCTCAACACCACTATATGTTAACACGCCATCCAATTTACAAATTAAGACCATTTGCATCTAAGGTATTCAAACAAAAAATCCAACAATGTTAACAAAGTAACAAATACCTTTCAACTTGACACTAGCCCAGCAACAAAGGAACATGAGTAATACTAAAGCAGCATAGGTCTGAAAAATCATGACCTAACAATCCACAATGCCTCACTAATGGAGCTTACAATATACCACAAGTTAGTATACTTTAATGCTCAATCAGGCGAGTCCAAAAAGGATGTACAGTCTTTCCATTATATAATATATCACATGGGCTAAAGATCCCATAGACTACCAAACAAGACATACAGGGGGTTATTTTGTGCCATGAATAGTGGGGATGGACGGCCCGACTGGACGTCCATCCCTGCTATCTGGGCCTTCACCCGGCCGTGACTAACTTCCCTGCTGGTTGTGCAGGGATTTGAGACAGTGCAGGGAAGTTAGATGGGGGCAGAGTCTGGGCGGGTGGTGGGTGGTCGCTGGCCCTGGATGTACAGGACCGATTCTGTTGTCAGCCCTGTATGTCCAGGGCCGGGGACATGTGCGGGGACATTATTCCACATCTGAGGTGGAATAACTTCCCTGGACGTGTCATTTTTTTAAATGCCGTTTTGTGGATGGGGAAGGGCTGGAAAACATTCCCCACAGCCCGACCCTGGCTTTAGGAGGCTAGATCGGGGGTCAGGCTGCAGGGAATTAGCTTTAATTTTCAGCAGCCAGCATCGCAGTGCCACAGCAACATGACGCCATGGCACCGCGGCTCCATTGAGGAGCCTTGACTGAGTTACCTGGGGACAGTCCTGTATGTGCAGGCCAGACTGAATCGCAGTTCCAGCCTGCACATGCAGGACTGTTCGCTATTCTGATCCTGTGGGGCTAGACGTGTCCTGCAGGATTAGAATCGTGATCCCCTCTGTATGTCCGGTTCAGACTGGACGTACAGAGGGGATTGCCATCTGGAATGGAATTGGGCCCACAGTCTGTAGAGCTCCGCAGTTGGTAACATTGCCTATGATATGAGTACTCAAAAATAACATACTGCATAGAGCACATTGAACAATGCCCACATGTCTTATGTCCAAGGAGCTCCCTAGGTGTCCCAGAAAGTCTTCATGGGCATGTCGGACTAATCATATTCCCAAGATTTCGTCCCCGAAGAAACACAAAATGGGCCAAACTATCTTGAAGCCCAGGGACAATCCTAATAATATTCATATCTCTACAGATGACGCACTTAATTTGTAAACTGAATGGAGAGAAGACGGTAATAAAATGCACATACTTTCCATCTCTGGACGTCTTAGTGGAGGATACGTGAGGAAGAAGCAACCACATGATTATTATAGGTCGCTCTTCAGTAAGTTTTCTTGATCACCGAGGCAGGGTACTCTCTAGCCTGAAAAGTTGTCATTAACTTTCCAGACCGTTTATGAAACTCTGCCCTAGAGGTGTAATTCCAACGGAAGCAAATAAACTGAGAGAATGGGAGACTGTCTTTCAAAAAAGTGGGATGATTACTGGAATAGTGGAGGTAGGTATTACAGTCATTTTTCGATATACAGTCGTAATAAACTTATCACCCTCCTTTTCAACCAGGGTATCCAGAAATGGGATACATTTCTCATCTGATATCAAGGAAAATTTAATATGGGGATCACAGCTGTTGGCCCATACAAGAAAATCCTGAAGCTCCTCAATATTGCCCTGCCATAACAAAAAAAAATATCATCAATATACCGGTGTCAAATTGCAATCATACTCTAATAACCGGAATGCGTAAGCTATCGTTCTTCCCAATCTGCCATATAAAAATAAGCTAAGGAGGTTTGGTGGCTTTTGCTTGTGATTGGGTTTAGGATAATGTTTGTCTGGTTGGTGCAAGGGATTTTTTTATCCTTTTTTAATTTTGTTTTGTTTATTTATTATTTATTTAGCTGTATTTATATCCTTTTTTTAACCGGGTTAAAGCGGTCAATTGGGGGATACATTTAACATGAGGGGATATGAGACACATACACTAATACTTACAGGGAACATGGGCAGTGGAGGGTTAAGTGGCTTGCTAAGACCACAAGGAGTGCCTATAGGACTAGAAATCCCAGTCCCTCCGGCCTGAGATTGCTGTCCCCAGGTGGGACTTGAACCCCCAGCCCTCCGGCCTGAAGTACCTTGTCCTAACCACTAGACCACTCCTCCCTATGTTTTGCTATGTTTTTTGTATACTGGTCTCACATGTTGCCAAATTGTTGCAGGTTCATATGAAAGATTGATCTGTTTGATATGTGCTGACTGTATTGAAGTCTGGAAGACCAGTTTTTCCCTGATGAAACCCTGATATGGGGTGAAACACTATTGGTGCCAGTTTTTGCGTTGGGTGATTTGAAGAGTTCATTGTGATCAGTATCTGGAAGAGTTCAAAGAGTTTACTGTGTCTGTTTTTTGAAGAGTTTCCTGTGATTGGAAGGCAATTTGAGGAGCCTACTGTGATAGTGTTTAAAATCAGCTGTATGTAAAGACTGATATTTGGACATAGATCTTGAAGTATATTTTTATCAATGTGTTTTTCCATGAATGCATGTATTTCTGATTACTAATGTTGTAATTAATGCTATATGTATATCTACCCTATTAGCACGAACCAGTTTTTTGTAATAAATGGATCTTAAATGATTTGAAGAAATAACGTTTGTAATAATGTGTGTGAATATGTAGGCAGAATGTTTGTATGAAATGGTTTTTGATATGGGAAAAACTTTAACTTGTGTACACAATTCACCATGAATATAATTGCTTTGTGTGAAATTATTTTTGAGAATAAACATTCCTTGTTTTAATTTCTTCCTCTGTTTGCGGAGTGTTTGTTCTGGTATGTGATTTTTTGAGCATGTGTTATGAGGCATTATTGTTTAGGGCAGCATTTAACTTAGCATTTTGGGATCATTTTGAATAGGAGAGTTGATGGTTAGTTTTAGAGGGCTGGCAACCCAGCTCACTTTTCTGTTCAAGGATGTGTTTTCTAGTTTAAGATTAGCCAGTGGGTTAGGATACCTTGATTTTGTGAGGAGACTGGTCATGTGCCCTGTCCAGAATTTGAAAAATTAGTCACAGATAACTTTCAATTGTGGCTGGCTCTCCATTGACCCTTTATCAGCTTGTAGTGGTGTTGAAGCAGGTGGTGCAAAAAAGTTGTTTGGAGGTTGCATACTTTGGCACCCATTTGTTTCGCATTGAGTCTGTGACTAATGCTGTTGATAAAGGATTAGCTGGGGACAGTGGTGTACTAAGGGCAGGGCAGTGGGTACAGCCTGCCTTGGGTGCCAGCCAGGTGGAAGGTCTCAAATTCCAAACTCACACGGTGGAGCAAGATGGCAAACCTACCTTAATGTGGTGGGTGGCTTGCCATGCTGGCTCTACCATTTGGGCCCAGTGAGGGGGAGTGTGCTGTGAGGAAGGGCGCCTGCTTCGAGTTCAGACAGCCCATTGAATTCCACTGGCTGGGGATGCCATTAAACACATTGTCTGGTGGAGTTCTATTGCTTATCTGGGGCTATTTATTTATTTAGACAGATTTGAATCCCACCTTATCCTTCAATCAAAGTGGTCACAATACAAGTGGAAGGTTACAAATAACATAGGGTAGATAAGACATTAACAGATAAAACTAAGATGAATTAATGTAATAAAATGGGCCTATTGGTAAAAACTATTAATTATATATCAAATTATAAGTTTCAGCAAATAGCAGGGTCTTCAAGGCCTTGCGAAAATCTTTGATATCAGTCATAATTCTGAGGTCCATCGGGAGAGAGTTCCAAAGTTTGGAAGAAAGTAAAGAAGGAGCTCTTTTTGAAGTTGCTTGTTTAGTCCTACAGTATTCAGCAGGGGTACTAATTATGTTGTCATTATTGGTGCTGCTTCTTCTTGGTCTATTGATAATGTCTCTAGTTATAATATTTTGTAAAGCACCCGCTGACAGGTGATTGTAAATCCTAAAGATAATTAAAAGTGTCTTGAATTTTGACCTGACACTTACTGGAAGCCAGTGCAACTGTTGTAGGACAGGGGAGATATGATCTGTTTTTGCTGTACCAGTAATAATACGTGCAGCAGTATTCTGAACCATCTGGAGAGGGTGTAGAGTTAGCTGAGGGAGGCCTTGATAAAGCAGGTTTCCATAGTCTAGGATGGGGGTGATGAGAGCCTGACAAACGGTACGGAAATGGTCTTGATGGAGTAATGGCTTTAGTTTTCTCACAATCTTTAGACGATGATAGGCCTTGTTAGCGATTTTAGCAATGTGAGATTTAAGGTTCAATGACTTATCCAAAATTATGCCAAGGTATTTGACTTCATTTTTAACTACGATGGGCCTACCTAATAAATCAATAGTATTTGGAGGAATGAAATTAGGGTTCCTAGTAACAAACATTACCTCAGTTTTCTCATTATTAAGTGTAAAGTTATTATTTGAAAGCCAGGTATTCATGTCTTGGAGACAACTAGAAATTGATGAAAAGTCAAGAGATTGTAAAACAATTGGGGTATATACCATTATGTCATCAGCATAAAGGTGATAATGGAATTTGTGTAGTTTAATAATATTGCATAAAGGTTGGATATAAATATTGAACAGAATAGAAGATAAAGCTGAACCCTGAGGCACTCCTTGAATGACTTGGAATTGCAAAGATTTTTTCTGGTCACATTTGACTTGTTGCATATGACCTTCCAAGTAAGAGCTAAACCAGTTTAAAGTATTATTTCGTAAACCTATATGATGCAAACGGTGCAGTAGCCAAAGCCTAGAAAAGGAAAGGAAGTTAAAATGGCAATAGGACAGTAAAAGAGAAAACATGCATACCAGACAAGGGGGGAAAGGCATACGAAGGGGGGAGATTACACAGAAGAAGCGGGAAGGTCAAAAGCCAATGAAGAGATGTGCTTTGAGGTGAGATTTGAAGGTTGAGTTTTCTGTTCAAGTCTGAGAGTGGAGGGCAGGGAGTTCCACAGTGCAGGTCCTAGAAAGAAAAAGGCAGAAGAACGGGTAGATTGCAGGTGAGCCTGTGTGGGGGATGGGAGATGAAGACGGTTAACATGGAGAGACCAGAGAATGCGACCAGGGGTGTGAGATTGTATAAGATCAGCCAGATATTGAGGAGTGTGCATGTAGATGACTTGATGGACGACAGTGAGAATCTTAAAGCAAATACAGTGATCAATAGGGAGCCAGTGAAGGTGAAGAAGAAGAGGAGTGACGTGATTGAAACGGGAGGAGTGAGTGATGAGCCGCGCTGCCGTGTTCTGAATGCGTTAAGTCGGTGCATTTGGGAGTGAGGTGTGCCAGCAAGGACCGAATTGCAAAAATCCAGACGTGAGATGAGAAGAGAAAGGACAAGAGTAGTGAGGGCTTCCGAGGTGAGAAAGGGACAAACAGCTCTAATCTGTCAGAGGTGAAAAAAGGAGGTCTTGGTGATATTGGAAATGTGCCCCTGAAAGGAAAGATCAGAGTCAAGATACCAAAAAGAAGAAACCAAGGGAATAGAGGAGCCAGCATAAGACGGAGCTAGTAATGGGGAGGGGCTGCTATGGGGAAACCAGATGGCAAGTGTTTTGGAGAGATTCAGATGCAGGCAGTTCATAGCAAGCCAGTCAGAGACAGAAAGCAGAAAGGAGTTGAGGAGGGAGAGATCGGGGCGAAGAGGGGAGGTATGGTGGAGCAGAAGAAAATCATTGACATAGAAAAAGGCTGTTACTCCAAACTGTTGGATTAGGAGTGCAAGTGGTGCTAGGAAAACATTAAACAGAAGTGGGGCCAACACATAACCTTGAGGAACACCACAAAGAGAGGGGATAGGGTCAGAGGGTACACCTGAGGGGGAGTGAGAGAGAACTGAGAATGACCGGGAGAAGAGATAGTAGTGAAACCACCGATAGACAGTGCCACGAAGCCCAGCATCACGTAGATGGGAAAGAAGGAGGGAGTGATCCACAAGATCAAAAGCAGCCGAGAGATCCAAAGAAACCGCCACCGAAATGTCCTCACGGTCATGTGCAATGTGCAGATCATTGAGAAAGGCAAGGAGGACAGTTTCAACACTGTGACCGCGCTGGAAACCTGATTGATGGGGGTGAAGAAAGTTAATAGAGTCCAAGTGATGAGAGAGTTGGCTGAAGATTGCTTTTTCAAGTATCTTAGACAGGAAAGGGAGGTGAGAGACTGGCCGGTAGTGTGCAGGGACAAGTGGATCAAGTGAAGGCTTCTTAAGAATTGGACGGATGAGGGCGTGTTTCCAAAGGTGAGGGAAAGTGCCGGTGGAGAGACTGGAGTTAATCATGGTGAGGATGGAAGAAGGAAGGGCAATAGAGGGCTCGAGAAACCACAAAGATGGGATGGGATCCAGGGAGCAGGTGGTCTTACTAGAGGAGGAGGAGATAAGCTTGATGAGCTCCGAAATTGTGCGAGAATGGAATGATGTCCAAGTGTGAGAGAGCGATGGGATAGGAGGGGGGAAGAGGGAAGAGGGGAGGATATTTGGGGTGGACAATGTGGTAAGGAAGTCCGGAGGTTTTGAATTTTAGCATCAAAGAAAGATGCCAGTCGTCGAGGGCTGAGAGCAGTGGGAAGGGGAGGAGAAAGAGGAGTTGAATGGAGGGAAGTGAGAGATTTGGAAACTGCATAGAGACGGCGAGTGCAAGGATATTGGGCATGATGGCCTTTTAATCTGACTCACTGTAGAATTTATGTTTATTTATTTATTTAGCTGTGCTTATATATTGCTTTTCACTGGGTCAAAGTGGTTCACAATAAACAAGAGAAGGATACATTAAACAGCTCTATTCATATTTGCCGGGGGGGGGGGGGGGGAGGGGGTTATACCATCACTAGGGGAGTTCAACATATTTACATTCCTGATTTGCTGTGAATCAGGGTTTTTTTGTCTTATTTATAGTTCTGTTTTTTCTCCTCAGTCTAGTCTACTTAATGTTCAGTGGGTGCTGTTCTGTTCCGATCCTAGGTGCTCCCAGAATAGATAGGTTTTTAGCTGTTTTCTAAATGAGGAGATGTCCTTGTTGCTTCGGATTTGGGTTGGAAGAGAATTCCAAAGCGAGGGGGCTTAAAGATCAAATTCTCGGTTACAGCTTTGGTGATTGAACTTTGTCCTATCATGCGGCACAGTGAGTGCATTGCTTGTGGTCTGTCGTGTAGGTCTTCCAGAGTTCAGCCGGGGAAGCAGGGTTTGTATATGAGGTGGTTGTTGTTGGTGAAGTGCTTTATGGATCAGTACCAATGTTTTATATTTTATCTGTGCTTCCAGTGTAAGGATGTGGAGATCTCTCAGGACCAGGGTGATGTGATCGATTTTGGCCATTGTGTTGAGGGCTGTCCGTAGCAGGTTCATGATGGTGACTGGGAGTCCTTGGTATATTGTGTTACAATAATCCAGGTGGGGGAGTGTCATTGATTGCATGACCATTCTGAAATCTTGTGGGTCTATGAGTGATCTGAGGCGTTGTATCATCTTTGCTTTGAAGAATATAGATCTTGCGTTTTTTTCCAATCTGTTACTTAAATGATAGTGTTTGATCAAGGATGATTCCCAGGTATTTTACGTGCGATTGAACTCTTATTTGGGTTGCTCCCAGGTGAGGCGTGGTGAGAGGGTGAAGGTTTGATCTTTTGTAACAAATAAGGCTTCTGTTTTTTTAAGGTTTATGGTGAGATTGTTTTCTTGGAGCCATCTGGATAAATCATTGAAGCAGTCTATTAGATATGAGTTTGTTGGATTTGTGGTTGTGATGGGTTGATACAGCATAATGTCATCTGCGTACAAGTGGTAGTAGATATTGTGGGACTGTATTATTGTGCAGAGGGGTTGAAGGTAGATATTAAAGAGCATAGCAGAGAGCACCGAGCCCTGTGGTATTCCTTGAGTTTGCTGAAAAGGGGAGGAGATTGTGTTGCGGATTCGGATTAGTTGATATCTGTTGGTTAGATAAGACTGGAACAATTGTAGTACTTTGTCTTGTATGCCAATCTCCTGTATCCTGCTTAGTAGGATGTTGCATGAGACTGTGTTGAATGCTGATGATATATCCAGAAAGATCAAGGCGTATCCAGCCTGTTTGGCCTGTATTCCTTTGATTAGGGTGTTTAGTAGAGAGATCATGAGGGTTTCGACCCCATGGGAAAGACGGAAAAAGTGTTTCTGTGGGTCAAGTGTGTTGTTTTTATCTCGGTGATCTTGCAGTTGCTGTTGAACTATCTTCTCAATGATCCTTGCAGTGAATGGTAGGCTTGCTATTGGTCTGAAAGAGTTGGGATCCAGAGGATCAAGATCGGGCTTTTTTAGGGTTGGTCAGATGATGGATGTCTTTAGGTTGTAGGGCATTCGGCCTTGTTTGAATGATTCATTTACTATATTGGCTAGTGTGGAGCTTAAGTCTTGTTTTGTCTTTTTTATCCATTCCACTGGGCAGGGATCGAGTGGGGAGGTGATGGTGTTTATACCTGATAAGGTGGTTTCAATCTTTTCTTTGGAGATTGTTTCAAATATCCCCCATTCTGTGCCAGGGGCAGTGTTATGGCCAACTCTTACTGTTATGAGTAGTGTGTTGGGTTGTTGTTGAAGCTGCTTATATTGTGCTTCCAGTTGTTGCAGTGTTAGGTTTGGGAGTTGGTTTGAATGGTTAGGAGTCTTCATTAGCTTCTTGACAATGTCAAAGAGCTCATGTGGTCTGTTGATCGATGTATTTGTAAGCTTTGAGTGATAGATTTTCTTTGCATTATCTGTTTCAGTGCGATAGTTATCTAGCTCACTCATGTATCTTGCTCTGTCCATGTCATTCTTTGTTTTTCTCCATTTCCTCTTGTATCTTCTGAGTTGTGTCTTCAATTTCCACAAGGCAGGTGTGAACCAGCGTGCTGTTGTTGGTCTCATCCTGCTTCCTATGTGAGTTGTCATTGTTCATGCTGCTGAGGCAATTATAGTGTTCCAGTTGTTGGTTAGGGCTTCGATCTCAGATAGTTCTGGTTGTATGTTTGGGAGTACTTGCTTTAGGAAGTCTTCTTTGTTAAGTGGCTTGAATCTTCTTGTCAGTCGGTTTTCTTCCTTGACTGGTGTGGGTTGATACAACCTGGTGAAGGTGATGAGATGGTGGGCAGATCATGGGATAGCTGTGATCCTTGGATTCTTGTTTGTGATGGCATTTCAAGAGTTGAGGAATATGAGATTGAGGGTCTTTCCCTTCTTATGAGTTGGATCATTGATGATTTGTGTCAATTCCATTGCTTCCATTGCCTCAAGGTAAACATTTGCGTGGTTTTCCTGTACTTATGGGATGTTGAAACTGCCGAGGATTATCTGTTCTTTCCCTATTAAACAGCTACAGGAGCATCAGGTGGGTTTTGCCACTTGGAAAGCTGTGGGGAATGACACAGTTATATGGATGTATAATCCTGGAGAAACGCTGGGGTTAGCTTCCTTAAGCTGTTAGGGAGTGATGACTGTTCCATCAATTATTATAATTTAATATCGCTCCTTTATTGCTGCATTTACATTTGTTGTGCTGGGTGGTTTGATAGGGAGCAGGTCAGAGGCAGGGCAGTAAGGAGAGAGTTGTCATAGCAGTACTTTCTTTTCTGTTTTTACGTCTGTTTGGACTTTTCTGGACTTTTGGGTTGGAGTAGGAGTGATATATTGTGTTTTATAATGTGTAGAATTTCAGTTGTTTTAGGGCAAGGCCACAGTGGTTGTAGAAGAAGGGGTTTTAGGAGAAAGGGAAGAACTGAAGCACTGTGAATAGTGCCTTTATTGATGGGGATGGCTGTCACTGGGACTGAAAAAGCTATAAGATGTGCCCTATTGAATGCTAGGTCGGTGTGCAATAAGTCGGTTTTGATCTATGATTGATTAGGGAATACTTGTTAGACATCTTGGGGGTCATTTTGATCCCGAATAATGGGGACTGAACATCTGGTTTGGACGTTCAGTCCCCGCTATTCGCAGGGACAGTATTCAGGACACAGAGCTCCCTGCACGTACAGCAGATATGTGCGGGGAGCTCTGTACAAGGGCGGGAGGGGGCAACGGTGGGCCAGAGGAGTGACCCTGTCCACAGACATACAGGGCTGATTCTGATCTCAGCCCTGTACATCTGGGGCTTCAGAGGTGAAATAAGTCCCTGCAACATCGGTGGACAGATGGGAAGGACCACCCCGGAGATATGAGCCGGCCAGGGGGTTCCCCACAGCCCAAATCTGGGCCCAGATGGACCGATCAGGGGCTGGGCTGTGATGAGAATGCACATTGCAGCTGAGCAGAAGTTTGGGGCCTCTGCATGGCATCCTGGTGCCATGGCAACAGGACACCATGGCTCCAGGCTCCATGCAGGGGCCCCGGATGGGTTGTGCAGGGAGGGAACAGGGCATGCAGTGGCACAGAATCAGGGCACATCCTCCTTAGCAATATCTAAAACCTTGTCTAGGTGGCACGTGAGTTCCGTTACCTTTACACCAGGAAGGCATGTTACCAGACAGTCCTCACGTCCACCAGCCACCCAGATCTCTACATGCCTTATAACTGAATTTCCAACTATAACAGCCATCCTAATCCTTCCCTCATGGCACATGGACCTGGAGAAATGTCCTTGGTGTGAGAGGGTTTTACATCACCTAGTGGACAAGTCCTAGCTACAGGATTACTTCCTTCTACACCAAGGTGATGGTCTCCTTTCACGTGACCTCTCTCCTTCATGGCAACTGAGAAGCTGCCAGACTGGAGGTGGGACTTCAGTACTACATCCCTATAGGTCTCATCTATGTACCTCTTTATCTTCCTTATGTCCTCCAGGTCTGCCACTCTAGCCTCCAGAGATCTGACTCATTCCCTGAGGGCAAAGAACTCCTTATACCTAGTGCACCCGAAAGACACCTCACCAACTGGGAGAAAATTGTACACGTGACATTCAATGCAAAAAGACTGAATAGCCCACATCTTGCTGCTGGTCTGCTGTCTGCATGCTACTTTTAAAGTTTTCTTTAGCTATTTAAGTTGTTTATGTAAAGTTGCTAGGGATACTTGTACTGATACAACTATACCAATTACCTTTAAGGGACATTGTTCACCTCAAGATTAATTAACTTCAGGGCCTTCATCTATTCTTGGTGATGATAGCCAGCTGAACACAAAAGTGACTTTGACCACCCTTCCCCCTTTAATAAGTTTAAGATCCTATAAAGTTAAGATTATGCCTGGGGTGAGCGAGAGTTGGGGTGGGCGGGAGGGAACTAACACTTAGGGGGATGTTTACTAAACTCCGAAATCGTGCGGGGCCGCGGTAGTGTGCCTGTGCCATATAAGGAGTGGGCGGGCCAGGCAGAAAAAGTTAAAAAAACGCCCGTACGTGTGCGCGTCGCGCAAATGTGCGTGGCTCACATTAGCGCGTGGGAAGGCTAAGTGGGGCGCTGCTGGGTACATAGAGGAAAAGACCCGTAGCACAATGGTGAAGACACTAACCAATGACCCAGGTACCACGGGTTCAATCCCCCAGTGTGCGCAAACCGAAAAGGCTGGCTGAGGCATGAATAGTAATGGTTCACACCTTATTTTGGGAGGCACGCTAATGTAGGGGGTCTATAGGCGTCGCGCTGTAACGTCTGGGCGGCAGCAACGTGCTTATTTTGCGTGTAATCATCTGTCCCATTGCCAGATCTGGGGTGCAGTAGGCCATGCGCTGTAAATGTTGTGCGTCAACAGGCCGCGCGCTGTCCATCTTGTGCGTCTCTGGCAGCAGTGGGCGTCGCGCTGTTAGTTGTGGATGGCGGAAGGCTGTGCACAACTGTCCATCCACAGGAACTCAGCCGTAGCACAATGGTGAAGACACTAACCAATGACCCAGGTACCACGGGTTCAATCCCCCAGTGTGCGCAAACCGAAAAGGCTGGCTGAGGCATGAATAGTAATGGTTCGCACCTTATTTTGGGAGGCACGCTAATGTAGGGGGTCTATAGGCGTCGCGCTGTAACGTCTGGGCGGCAGCAACGTGCTTATTTTGCGTGTAATCATCTGTCCCATTGCCAGATCTGGTGTGCAGTAGGCCATGCGCTGTAAATGTTGTGCGTCAGCAGGTCGCGCGCTGTCCATCTTGTGTGTTTCTGGCAGCAGTGGGCGTCGCGCTGTTAGTTGTGGATGGCGGAAGGCTGTGCACAACTGTCCATCCACAGGAACTCAGCCGTAGCACAATGGCGAAGACACTAACCAATGACCCAGGTTTCCACGGGTTCAATCCCCCAGTGTGCGCAAGGAAAACAGGCTGAGTGAGCCACAAACCCCAATGGATAAAGGTTCAACAGGAGGTCTATGAATCCATTGCGGCGAACTGTCAATTTGGGTGGCGCACAGTTATGTCCAGCAGCATCAGGCGGTGTGCTGATGTCCACGCACAGGAAAAGAGCCACAGCACAATGGTGAAGACACGGACCAATAGTGCAGGGAGCAGGTACACCATCCCCCACAGTGTCTGGGCTCAGTGTGACATTATGTTAGGGGTCCTAGAACGAAGGGTCAGCATAAGGCGGTGTGCTGATGGTCATGTGGTGGTGCTGTAATGTATTTTTGAGCCACAGTAATAGTGGATGGCAGAAGTGTTGCAGTGATGGACATGCACAGGAACAGAGCCACAGCACAATGGTGATTACACAGACCAATGTAACAGATAATATCTGATGGATAGGCAGCACAGAGTGAACCCCTTGCTGTACACTGACGAGAGACAAGGGTGTGTGCCCAGGTGATGAACCAGCTGTGAACAAATGGTCCAGTTAGCATAATATCCCAACATTGAAAACCAGATCTGGGGACCAACCTGATAAACACGTGTGTGACAAACATGCACCCAAACACCCCGCCCCCAAGAACACACTGAGCCAAACACACACAATATTACAAAGGGAGAGTCCGTATGGAAACGTAGAAGACACAGTGATGTGCAAAATCACACACACATACACAGCTGTCACCATACACCAATGTGAGCACAGGTGGCCATGGATATTAACAGCAAATCGGTAGACACAAATGTGCTCCACGACTGGAGGAGAAGAATAGTGTCCCCAAATATGTCTTGCACACACGGCAACCATCACGCATATCATAACAGCACACCATGTGCCCCTGGACAAGTCACTGGAGGGACATGTTCCAGGAAACCCTGGACTCCCAAGGTCACAAGGAGCCATAACCGCTGCAAAGCGACACATTGTAGAATCACATTAGAATCACCTTGTCTGTTAAAATATAAACGTAGAGAAATAGACAAATGTCTGTGAATAATGCAAATTTACTTGGAAGAAGGTTCACACATACGATACACAGTGTAATCATACGTCCAAGGTGTGTCCCTCCCTGGCTAAAGATGGGGAACAGCGGTCAGCAAGGTATAAACACACATGCTATGTAAAGGTCACCGGCTGAGCACAAATGAATGGCACGAGATAAAATGTGCATCAGGTGCATGATATGCACCATGTATCAGTGGCACACACACCACAGCAGCTGCTGCATGCCCGACATGTGTCACCCACATATGATTGCAGGTAGGCAACAGGTGGTGCAAGATCAGAAACCCAAACACAACACATGTCCCCCAAAAATAGCCCCCAGGCAACAGAGGAGGTGTCTAAATCACAATAAGATATGCTGGCCTCATATCGTAATGTGCCACACACATCTATAAAGTATGTCACGCCTCCCACATAATGGCTGCTCGCAACACCAGGAATGTGTCAATGTACACCTCATATATCAGCTAAAGCTGTGGGACTATATGCTAACAGGTAGCAGGGACACATGAAGACCAAAAGAGTTAGAAAACACAACCGGATGAAATGTGCTGACATAACAACATGCATGAGGTCACCCTGCATTGTTTGTTGTGTAGACAGTATGTGCCCACATATAGCATGGTCCAGGGAATGCAGATGTCTCATGGGAAAATGGACAGCCACAGTACCACAGCACAAATATAAGGTCCCAATGAGAGTGTCGCTCATGCAGGGGGTAGAACAGGACTGTGCAGACATGCAATGCAAGGTGTGGACCATCATGCAGAGTGTCATGTCCGTACAGTAAACAAACACAACAACAAGCATGTTCATATGCGAAGGATGGGGAAACATGTCACAGTGAAACACACCGAAAACATAGTTCACCATGCTGTGACTCCCAAATATAGTCATCAGAGGCACAAGCACCAGGCATAAACTAACATGGTACAGTGATGCCACACATGAATGGAAACACCATTGCCACCCCAAAACATCAATCAAGGATGGTGTTGTGCATGAATGGTGTGTTTTGTGCAAAACATGTATCATGGCGAGGGGTGGGTCAGGTGGACATATACGATTAAAACGCTGTATGTGTTTCCCCATGCCTTTTACATGGCTGTATGCTACTGTTGAAACAAACAGATAAGCGTATACTGTGTGCCATGTCACACACATGGGCCAAACATATACAACAAACAACTGGGGATGGATGACCATAGGACAAAGATAATGTCAGTCCCTAATGCGCACACTGTCCCAAAAGCAAAGGGTCAATGATATCAGCAAGATCACGTCAAAACACCCCCATGAAAACATGGGTATGCATAGTCAATGTTCACATTCCAATATGACACAGTCCAGCAATGTTCATATGTGTCCCTGCAATCACAAGGACTCCCAGCCAAAGCATGGCCCAAAATGTGTCCTGAACATGTCTGTCATGGGTAAACAACCAGTCCAAGAGCAATAATGTCCAGCACAGGCCAGTGTTCAACTTGCAGACGTGGAACATCCAATGGCAGTTTCCCCAGAAACACGAACATGGTGGTCTGTCACACAACAGGTGTTGGAATGCGGAGCCGAGAAGCACCTGAGGAAATGGGTCTGGTGTGTCCGCTGCCCTGTGTCAAGATAGGATAAGTATGGCACACGTTAGAAACATTGCAACAGCAGCAAATATTCCCACGACGCACAATGCAGGAAATACACATACAAGGGATGCAAATGCAAACATCAGAGGAGATGCACAACATATAAAACAATGATGAGAACCAACATCACATGTTAATGCAGACACGGGTGTCACATGGAAAAGGATAGGAACATAACATGTCACACGGGCATCTCACAGCGACACACTATATGCATATGTCTGTGTCCACAGAGATGCCACATTACATGTCCATGAGATGAACAGAAAACCTCCTGCCACGCACAGTTGGATGTAAGCACAAAAGAACAAATATGTAACCTAACCTATGTGTGCATCATGTGTTTCCTCATCAAATCCATCAGCTATTGCATAGCCACACCAGGTCACACCGAAGGAGAGACGTCAGGCAAACCATTAGAATCACCATGTAAATGTCCTGTAGATGGATCTCCACATTATGCCTATGTATGACATAATAGATATTGCTCAACAGTTGTTACACCAAACCACAAGACTCAGCTCTGCTCACTACAAATGTGGGCCATTATGGAAATGTAAACATCACAACCGTAGAGTTATCAAAGTCCACAATGTCCCCCAGGTGCACACACCCATCATAGCACATGATAATGTATCATGCGTGTGCAATGCAGCACCACATAGTCAACCCATAAACACACAACCACACAATATGCGTAGTTCAGCACAACAGCTGTAATAAATGGCCTGTATGTGCACAACTTCTAACTGTACACATAATGGCCGAGTCACATGCATTGCTACCCTGTTGATGGCTGATCTAACTAAGATGGTGGATGCAGCAAGTGGAGGTTCCACCAAATAACGACATTGACACACACATGTACATCTGCTGTAAATAAGGCACAACAGCTGTTACACTAACCATTATGAACACAGACACATGGGGAGATGTGTGAACAGCACGATATGGGCAAGGCTCACCGTCATAAGTAAACAACACCAGCTACCCACTGAGACATAGCTGCCCATATGGTGTCCACCTGACCCCAGACACCTACAATGTCTCTGTAGCTCTACACACCTTGACCTCCCGGATCTGGCGGATGTCCGTTCATGTCCCAATGATACACGCCGACACCGTTGTCCATCATGTATGTCCTGTTTAGCGGAGAAAATATAAACTAAAATAACTGTCAACTACGAGATGTGGAAAACACACTGCACCTCAATGTCCTCTGTCCCAGCACAACATTACACTTACCTTACAGACCTTACAACTGACTGTTCACCCTCACACTGCACAGATCGTGCACATGGAGTGTCATAATGTAGATGTCCCAATGCTAATTGGAGGGACCCACAGAGCCGTCAGTTGGCCACACTCCCTCTCTGTTGGTCCACAAATATGTCTAAAGAGGTGGCTGTCTCCACAATGTTTCCTGGACGTATCCAAAGATCACACTATCAGTCTGTGTCAACCAGGTTTAAACCAATACCCCCCTCTCCGTGTGTGGTACCCTCAATATGTTGTCTTGTATCACAGTGTAAAGACCTGTGACACCTGGAAGATATGCACCACAACCACATGTATCCACTGTGTAGATGCATAATATCCAGTGTACATCTCCCACAGCAATAAATACTGTGTGTGCTGATTGTGTGTTGAAATACATGGCAAGCTCAACAACATGTATGGCTAAAAACAACCCCTGTCTGCATGTCACCTGACCATGATGTCTGCATGTCATCCCATGGTGTAACTGTGAGAATGTTGAACCATGGATAGGCCACCTGTTTCCCTGCTCCCAAAAACATACATCTCGGACTGTGTGTGTATGTGGACCTAACATCCCTTGCTAGTGTCCTGAAGGTATCCGTGGCTGTGTACTGTGCCATCCTGCCCTCCAATACCATGTACCTGAGCCATGAGGTGGATGTACAGATACCCCGAAATACATATGCCCTGCTCACAATTAATAACACAAAACCACATGACAGGACTCACAGGCAGCGTTACAGTTGCCCAATGAAATCCACCTGTTGATGTGACCCACATGACATCTGTATGTGTGTACAAGTAGGATAATGAAACTAATGACCCCGCCTCAAACATAGGCTAGCAAGCAGATGGACCCCTGGCTGCAGAGTGAACATGTTCACATGTTTCACCACATACATGTCTGTGCTACATGAAGAGGCATACCTTGCCATAAAATGGTTTGTGTTGCAGCAAAACATGTAACAAGACATCAATAACATCATGGGAATGTCGTCAGGCGCATGCCAACTGTGCACTGTCTGACATGTTGCATTGCAAATAACAAAGAGACACACATAGCCAGCTCACAGGGGTAGAACACACACACAAGCCCCAAACGAGGAATGTACAAAGCAAACCAATCATAGCATGAGTGCTGCGCACAAACATGGCCCTCCCCACCACACCAAACCACGTACCACATGCCTGACACCGTGCTCCACACACACAGGAGGACACTATACCTATGTCTGGCCAGCAGTTGCTATCACAAACAGCCACTCACTGGTACTGTGGCCCCCAAAGCTCCAAAAAGGTGTACCAACCCACAGCCACACACGACACCAACAGCCGCTGTTGATCCCTGTCCACATTGTCCAAAAAACACCCATGCATACATGTTATGACATTTGTACACCTGAGGGACAATGCAGGCCTGGATCTGAATGTCAACTGGTCAGAAACCACCCCTACTAAGCAGCACATGCACACACAGGCACATATATGTGGGCAGATGTGCTATACATACCAGTGAATAGTTCTGTAATCAACCTCCGCCTGACTGCTGTGGCCTGCCTGTGTGTCAACACAGGCACGTACAGGGGGGCACGGTGGATCCTCCTCCACATCCTCATTAATCTCTGCAGGGATACCATGCCTGAGAGCAATGTTGTGCAGATGCAACAGGCTACGATTATCTCTGCAACAGTCATTGGCGCATATTGTAAGGCCCCACCTGTCCGATCCAGACACCTGAAGCGACTTTTCAACACGCCAAAGGTGCGTTCTATGACAGAGCGGCTGGAGGCATGGGCCTCATTGTACCTCCGCTCTGCACGTGTCCGTGGCTGGCGCACAGGGGTCAGCAGCCAGGGGCGACACCCATACCCTGCATCACCTGCAGAAAATAAAATGCAGGTCAATGAATAAACGCACCACACCATAAAAGGACACACGTATAGACGTGAGAAGCAACCTCAGAACACATAAGGACAGAAATATATGACACCAACAACTACCTACCTGACCTAATTACACCTATGCTGATTGAAATGCAACAAAGGGCCTCTGTAGTCTGTAAAGACCTGTCAAACTACAACACAATCACATTGTGTCCACAAATGATCCGCTAGGTGTAGCACAGGCGTCCTGTCCATGGTGTTCATGGTCACATCCCTACCACCATCACCACCAATGACACACTACAACAGCAACACACACGTAACATAAACAGAATATATGCTTGCCAAGCAAAAACCACAAAAATGTATTTAGAACGCAATGTAGGGGCACACAACGAACATGTATGACCGTGAGCTCAGCCAGGAGAAACATTATATCACCTCAACAGCCCGCGTCCTCCAAGGTCTACATATCAACATATACCAGTCTGACGCCAGATGCTGTTGACTGCTGCCCATCAAACATCCCATTGGACACCCTGGCCACTGTCCCCATCATGTATCCCTCCTTGTTAAGCAGCACAAACACATAAAACAACACTGTAGCCCATATGATCACTAAAACATCACAACTAATGAGCATAACTATGTCCCTGTGTATGTCCCACCAATAGCTACCTGTCTCTACACAACATGGCCCCTTGCCCTTGCTGTCACCTCACACAAATTACGAGTCACATCAGGATAATCACATACAATGACGCCCTGGTACGGCATATCTGCAGTGGCTAAAGGTAATGCAAAGCCCAGACCTGATTGGACCCCTGTAATGGCACAGGACAAAAACATGAACATAACAATGCAAACGTGTACTCCCACTTGCAAAGGCCGAGAACATGCATGATACGTACCCAACCCACCACCCTCTGTTGTCTAACAATCAATGGCTAACATCCCCACGACAGGGTGAGTGTGTGGCCCTCACACGCACATGATAATCACAAGGTGCATGGATTGTCAATCACATACATCTCACAGGACCTAACACAGGTACAATCCAAAACCATGCATGCACAGGTGGGTGAGTATGGTAACAAACCAACCCCACCCACCCACCCCACCCACCCCTGTGCATAGATGACATACACATCCAATCGTAATACACACACAGCACAAACGTCAGAATATGTGCATATGTCCACTACCAACACCAGCATATAAATTGCACATATGTCCGTAATATGGCTGTGAAATGGCCAATTATGTCCCCTGGTAAACGAGGTCTACAGTCCCCCAACAATGTCAACCCATATCATTAGTCACACTGCTGAATGTTTGCTCGGTGTCACAATGCACAGAGAGCAAACGCTGCACTACATGAGAGATGTCACAACAAAACAGTCATATATGCATCATGACATTATTTAACGGTCACTACTCACCCAGCAATATGCAGTCACCATACTGTCCCTCCTCAAATTCCCTGAATAGTGCTGAGCGATGCAGGATATAGGAGTCATGGGTGGACCCTGGAAACCTTGGGACCACATTCAGAATATGCAGATTAGCATCACATACAACCTGAACATTCAGGGAATGGTAGTGGTTTGCGGTTGCGAAACACCACCTCCCTGTCTCTTGGCGGGACCAGGGCAACATGTGTGCAATCAATATCTCCCATCACGTGTGGTATCCCAGCTAATGCCTCAAAGGCCTGGTTCAGGGTCCCCCAATGTTGCCTACTGTGGGGAAGGCCTATGTAATTCCCACCCGGCTGACCCATAGCACGCAGTACTTGGTGGAGACAGCGTGAGAAGGTGGGGCGGCTCATGCCACCCACTGCGGCCACAGAGGTCTGGAAACAGCCAGAGGCGAAGAAATGTAACGCAGCAAGGAGCTTGACTAAACCTGGTATGGCATGGGACCGGTCAGTCAGGGGCTCGAGGTCAGGTCTCAGATCCTCATAGAGCCCCCTAATAGCCCTTGTGCTCAGTCGGTAAAGGGAGAGTACCTGGTCCTCACGCATGCCCTGGAGCTGGGCCCTGGGCCTGTAGAGGCGTGGCTGCCGAGCCTGCACCTCAGCACGCCGTCTGCGCCCTCCACGCCCAGCACCTCTCTGGACGGCCTCCACAGCTGCAGGTCTGAGTTGCTGCGGGTCTACACCCATGTCCTGTGCCTCAGCCCCATGGGCATCATCTCCCCTGTCCGGCAAACCGCAGCATCTGCCCACGTCTCCGGGCACATGCAACAAAATATATGTCAGACATCAACACCCCTGTGTGGCTACACAAGCACAGACACACAGACACAGACACCGACACACACAGAGACACACACACAACGCGCACACACACACACACGTTCCCAAACACTGGACACCGTACAAACCCACGAAAGAAAACAGTCAAAACAAAACTCACAAAAACAGACTGTCATACACCTGCTCTCAGTTTCAACACACCAACACTCGCCGCGCCTACGAAAACACCCTCAAAGTCTCCAAATCAGCAGACTCCAATAAAACAGGAGACTGTTATGTCCGTACTGTGCGCATGCGCTGATTTGGGATTGCGACGCTTGAGCTAGCCGAACAAGAGCATTATCCTGCGCATCTGCATGACGTTACGCATGGGCGACTGGCTGTGGGTGCCGCGCATGTGCAACTGTTGGCGCGCGTGAGTGTGTGTGAATTAGCGAGACGCGCATGTGCCAACTGAGTCACACGAGCATCTGCGTGTGCGCAGAGCCCGTTAAGCATGGGCGTAAGCATTGCCCTGACATCATGATGCTCCTAGAAATGCACATGCGCTAAGAGTATCATTTGCGTGTCGCGCACAAAACACGACAGCCTAACGCACGCCCATGCGCAATTGGATATCGGCGCCGCCCACAAAGCAGCGCCGTCGCACAGTTTGCACATGCGCAACGTGCGCGCCACAAAAAAAAAAGGTACAAAGGGACACGGAAACACAAGGTAAAGGTTGAGGGTTGACTGAGGAGTGGGCGGGGAGTGTAGTAAGAGGCTGTGTATTGAGAGGTGTCCTAGTGATAGGTAGGTTTCTGTTATCTGTGTCATCAGTTGTATCCTGTGGTCGTATCTGTTGTCATATCCGTAGTCCCCTGTTTATTGTGTGAACGTCTCTGTGTACTGTGCTGCTTACTGTTACAGTTCATGTGTTGTGTGACGTGTGAGGAGGTCATAGTTGTGGTGTCTGTTCAGTGGGTGTTGTAGGGGAGGCAGAGGGGGTGAGGTGAGTTGGGGAGGGGACAGGTGTGCAGAGAGAGGTGGGTGGAGGGGGATGGAGAGGCGGAGTCAGAGCCAGAGGGGGAGGGGGAGAGAGAGGGGTACACAGAGCGATCGAGAGAGGGAACGGGAGAGGGTTAGGGAGAGGGAGAGGGAGGAAGGGACAGAGAGAGAGAGGGATAGAGAGAGGGAGGGTGTGAGGCTGAGGGTGCGGGAGGGTGTGGTGTGCGGGGCGTGCAGGTGAGGTGGCCCCACCAGTGCCACTGGAGGCAGGGCCCTGTGGGTCCTGAGGGCCCTGAGGAGCCAGTGGCAGCACCAGGGATAGCAGCACCTGCACAGCTGGCTCCCAGCAGGCACACTGGGAAGAGGAAGAGGGTACCAGTGCCTGAGAACCTGCGGAGGAGGGCAATAAGATTTACGGATGCTGAGAACCACACCCTCCTCTCCATGGTCCTGGAGAACTACGAGGTGCTGTTTGGCCGTCTTAGCTCACGGACCCAGCACAGCAGGACGGCAGGCGGTCTGGGAGGAGGTCAGGCATGGAGTTGCTGAGGTAGGGGGCCCCCTGCGGGACATAGACAGCCTAAAGAAAAGATATTCAGATATCAAGAGAGGTGTGCGTCAGCACATGTGTGCCGAGAAATACCATGCCAGGGGCACCAGGTGGCGGGGGCCCCCTACCAGCATGCTCAGCCCCCTGGAGCAGCAGCTGGCGGAACGCCTGGGACCTGTATACACCTATGGGCTGCCTGAGATGCTTGACACTGCAGATCCACATGCAGGTATGTCTGTTACGCATAACCATCACATCTCATCACCCCCCTGATAGTAACATTGTGTAACCAGCTCACCTTTGCAAATGCACACCCATATCTATCTCCACAGCCCCATAATGTACCTACGCAGGGATCAGAGGTTGTGTGCACTGCCCCATCATACCCTATGTTGTCATACAAATACACACAGTGCTACCACTGGCTCCATGGCCTTGAGGGCTGAGGTGGGGTGGGCCCTGGATTTGGGTTTGTATGTGTGAAGGTGCAATGCTAATGTAGGACGGGGACTGTCATGGACATGCTGATGTATGCCTCCCACCTCTTGGTGTGATGCAACAAGCACAAAGGAATGTAGCTCAGACAGAGTAGTGGCAAAGGGGAACATACCCCCAAATGCAGTAAACAGACATCCCCATCAAAACTGTCCCTGACATTACGTGGTGTGACAATCATGTAGACATCAAGTTATGACTGGAGCATGAACCACAATGTGTCTGTACTGTAACCCAGGCACGCTAAAGCCTATCTCTCTACTGTCATATGCTGTGCAGGCCATTATCTACACACCATACATATTAGGATGGCCATGAACAGTCAGCCCATGCTCACCAATCTCAGTTGATCAGACAGGCTCTGCTGTTCGTTGTTGCCGCAATACAATCATTGTCCAAGGGGGATCCAAGGGTACAATCATCCTCATCACATCCCCTGAGTGCACCCATCTCTGTGTAGGGATTAACCGTCATCTAAGAGATATGTGATCTGTCTAAGGAGTAACTATGCCTGCTGTACAGCTGGACTGTCTAAAGGTGGCATCAAACGTATTGGGGAGGTCAGGCTTGCCAAGACGACACATCATGGAACCAGATGGTCACAGCTCTGTTTGCACATCTATGACATACACTGTTGTAACCCCTCCCCCACCTGTCTGTGTAAGCAAGTGGTGGCGTGACACCTGTCACCTGTATGTGGAGTGTCACTGAACCGTGTCTCAAATGTACGAGCCGCTAAGTCCTCCTGGATAATAACTCCCCCAAATAGATCAGGTGTGTCCCACGCACCGGCCTACGGGGCAAATCCGTAAGTTATCTGTTGTGCATAGCTCTGTTTGGGAAAACACATGACATACAGCAGATAGCTGCGTTCATAATGCCTGACTCAGGCCCGCTGCTGATAATAGCAGTCACACTACCTGTCTGCATTTTGATGTGACACAGCAAATACAAACACCATGTACCTTGTACAGGGGTATATCTTGTTAAATATGTGGCCACTCTGCTCTCCTTCTCACGGGTTAGCTATGCCCTCCATAGGCATAGCCATCAACCCTGTGTCTCCCAGTGCCCCACACCTCACCTGTCTCAGATGGCTATGTTAGGCCCTGAATATCCCAGGCAAATGCTGTGTTGTGGTGAATCACCTCCACTACGAATGCTGCTCGGCATTGTTTCCCCCTCTATGTCATAGGTGTCAGCAGCAGAGGCAAGGTCATGGCCCCCAGGTTGTTTTCCTCCCCCCTCCTCTGCTCTCACCTCCTCTGTGTCTCCCTGTCCCGCTCTGTGTGAGCAGCTGGCTCTGCATAGCGCAGTGTGCCCCCTGCTGTGCCATGTCCGATATTTGGGCCAGCCGTCCCACACCCCCGAGGTGAGGTTTTCTAGCTGATTGGCCATGTTTTCTGTGTGTTGAGTACATAGGTGGCTGCATCCACCTGCATGAGACACACCTGCCAACATAGCCCCATCTGGGTACATGGTGTCTGTGTGTGTGTGAGCATGGCACGCCCCCCCCCCCTCTCAGGCCACAGCATGACATCAACACCAGATGGTATACACCGAGCAACACAGGACTAGCTGTGCGTGACACAGCTGTCACATTGCCAACATGGGCCAGGGTCTGCTGTCAGCCGCATGGTCAATGAGACGCCCCTGAAGGAGATGCCCCCACCCCAACATGTGAGGGTACCTACACCTCTCACACACATGTCAAGCATCGTCTGAAAGGGTGGGTACCCTGAAACTATGCAGCATTATGGCGCCAGCAGATATGCCATGTGTGCAGGTGATGCACATCCGCAAACGCACACAATCTGTGACTGTGCTACCACACCCCCTCAAAACCACAGTAGCACATGTGCACGGTCAATCACATGTGCACAAATGCGACAATTGTGGTGACGGTGAGAGTACGGTGTGTATGTCTCTAGTTGCGCTATGAGTAGCATCACAGCAGGCACCACGGAATGCATGGCGGAAACAGAGATTACCTGTCACATGTTGCACACACTGCATTGGCCAGGTGGCTCATACACGTCTTCCCAGGGCATAAGGGCAGAAGTGTCACCCATTCCCTGACCCTGTGTTTGCAGCAATACACGGCCTGTGTTGGTATGGTGACATATGTTCCCACTGGGATATGTCGTGGGACACTCACAGCTGCAGACATCTTTGTAGTGGCGTGTGTCCCCATGGTCCACTGTCAGGTTGCAGGGACACATACAACATGTGTCACACATCCCATCACTTCCCGACACATTCCAGACAGGTGATGTTACTGTAACCCTGACCCCACACCCCTGACACTGCCGCGCCTCACCTCTACTGTCATGGAGTATGTGCCCGTGACGTGTTATGTTGCATCTGACATACTCTACGCACAGTGCTGCATGTGCCTGTCAATAGTCCCACTATCATGTACAGTTCCGAGTTCAACACATTGTCGGCATGTGGCATACACATGTAACACTGCATATACAGTATGTCCCATGGGGATATGCACTACACAATGGCATGCCACTCAAAACAGGGGCTGCCAATGAAGGTGTACCTGTTGGTGATGTGCAGCCCTGTGTGCACCTGCCACTGCCAGATGGGGTGGGAGATGGACTGCGTGTGAAATTGCACATGGGAGCATATAATGGAACACGGAGGACACACAGGGGTGCAGGGCTCTGACACACACCAGATCCCCTGGAACAGGTCCATGTTATGTAGGGGGTCCTGTTTGCAGCACACATGCAGGGTAACCACAACATGACATATCCTTCCCCTGAACACACACATAATGTAGCTGTACAGCACACACATATGTGTTTGATCTGTGTATGTCTACAATACAGGTGAATACAGCACAGTCCAGCCACGTGAGGCCGGAGGAGGAGGAGGAGGAGGAGGAGTGGAGGAGGAGTGGGGAGGCTTGGGAGGCTTCTGACATGGAGGGGCATGAAAATGCTGCGGCTGCAGAAGGTATGCTGCTGCAGGGGGTGAGTCCTTGTCCCCAGGAGGGGGAACACTGAGCCTCCAACAAGCCTCACCACACAACGTTTGGTCTGAAGGAACAGCTGACGCAGCACCACACAGCACAACGGGATACCGGTGGAGGATGTTCTGAGAGCTGAGCTGCGGGCCCATGCCACCTCGTCACATCGGGACAAGTGAAGGTGGGTGGGCAAATATTGTCACGCAGATAACCCATATGTTCTTTGTACATACACTAACAGGTGTGCACACTCTACCAGGGACTGTAAATGTGTGTGACTAACCACAAACCACACACTCGGTGTGACAATAACCGACCAGTGTGAGGAAACAGTCAGCGTACAGCAATGTGCAACCACACTGTGTGCAAGGCGACCAAAGGGTATGCCACACATGCCAATTACCCTACATATCGCGTCACATTCATTGTTTGATTTGGCCAGGACACAACTATGGACTGATCTGTCTCTGCTCATACATGTAGGTCCCAGCAGCAGGCACGTACCACATGCAAATACAGGGCCCAGGGAGAAAAAGTGGACAGCAAATAGGATGAACCACCTTTAGCACCACACGTATTATCCAGAAACTCCTGCGCCTATGGCCCGACACAGGGCCGTGGTCCGTGTCCATCTTCAGGGGCAGGTCATTAGGCAAACCACACCTTCAACAGTGTATTGAGAATGACCTATTCAACCACAGTGTTGCGCCAGGGCTGAGCACTTCACCGCTCAATGCAGTCAACCACACCTTCTGCTATCGCAATATAATGAACCAGTCATGACATCCGTGCAAGGGGAGACCTTCTGTAACACATTTCCACGTTCACATTGTCACAACAAGGTTCCCCTTCGCGTGGATGCACTGCTGGTAATTAATATTTGGTGATGGCAGAATGCGCGTTGGTCTACATGAGAGGTGAGGGGCGCTCGGTAACTAGGCCATTTGGTTGATTCAGGTCCTGTCCAACACACTGTGGATGTGACGTTTAAAAACCTGATAACCACCTGTACTTTCGCAGAGGAATAGCAAAAGGAATTATCGGTCTTGTGTCGGGCCATAGGCCTCTACTGTTTTCTTGTTGTGTAGAATACCTGTGTTGTGACCTAAATTGTTGTGTTTTTTGCTCTATTGTCGTGTACTCCGTTCGTCGGGCCAAACCATCATGTTATCAAACTATCTATATGTCGGACATACGGTTTCCTGGGTTGTGTTTCCCCAAGGTGGAATACCTCTGCATCATGTTACCCGACCATACGTCGAGTGGTATAGGTCTTTGGTGCATACCTTTGCAACCTCTCCACATTACATTACATCCTTACCTTTTGGATACCCCATCTTCAAATACATCTAGACCACACCACCCCCGTGACAACTTAAATAAACCCCAATCCGCTTTTTTGATTCTGGACAACCTAAAAAAGTGTTTTTCCCATGTGCCTAACCTTGATTGCCTCACCTCCGTAGGGCCCTTTTGCAGGTTAAGTTATGAATATGTGATAGCGCAAACAGCGACCCAACACTTGGATCCCTTGCTCTCACCTCTCATTGATGACCGCTCTCCATTGGGGAAATTGGCCACCTAGCCCTACCCTCTCTGCCCTATGCCTGCATACCCTGCTACCATGCACATTCTAGGGCTATCATTCCCGCCCCCCCCCCCTTTGTGTGACTCCTGAAACATCCCGATGGCCTGCCACTCAGCATTGTTGCATGCATAGCATACACCTGTCCTAGGCAAATGTGCAGTCTTGTACCCCTGTGATGCAACATCCTGTACATCAACATAGGCATTGTGAGCCTCTGCACATGCCTCATAGGGTCTACATGCACTGTTATCTGACCACTTGAGTCTTCCCCCTGGGGGGATGTGACCACCCTTATCTGACAGACGAATGGTGCAGGTTGATGGATGGGCCCAGGTCCTGGGTGTGAATCTGCTGTTACCCAACCCATCCCTCATAGTCTTAGCAGCAGTGCATTGAGAACATTCCTGCCCATGCCGTGTGTATACCCTAATTTTGTCATACCACATGTTATGTTTGTTAGGAACTTTGAACTACCCTTCAAAATCGTGTCTCCCGAGGTGTCCTTGCAATCAACCGCGCACCCTCCAGCCACACACACAATGTAAATATTGTTGCTACGCTGTACAACAGGGAATATTGTACACGGTTTTCTGTGACAGTGTTGTGCCTGATGAGGGGGGTATCCCGCTGTCCGTATCTCTGTTCACCCACAATTCATTTACATTGGGCACGTCCTGTGTGTGGCTTAACATACACCTTTGAGGTATGTCCCAATCCAGGAAATATGCCACCCGACCAATAAAGGTTGTAACATGCAGGGGAAAAGCATGTGGGACATGTTCCACCCTGTTGTGTATTACGGTCATACCTGGCAGGGGTAGCTCTTCACACGGCCATTTTCTCCCAACACAGGCAATTCGTCAGGAACTCATAGCTCTGCGGCAATCCTCTGAACGTTCTCATCCAGGAGATGGTCCATCTGCGCCAGAGCATATGTGACCGGCCATACCCGAGGGATGTGTGTGGCCATGGAGGGCATCGAGGATGCGCTGGTGAGCTGGCACCACCGCCACCACAGACACCACCACCACCACCACCGCCGCCAACACAACCTCCGCTACAGGCACCAGAGGATCGGGTGGGCGCCAGGGGACCGGGGACCTCCATTCGCCAGGTGCCATACTTGTGAGGCGACGGCGTCGCACATAGAGCAGACCAAACCATGGGTACCCTAAGATAAATTAAAGGTTACAACCCAATGTGTGTCCCCTAACTGCTCAGGTTGTGTGCACACTGAATGCTCTGACCATGGACCAGAACTGATATGAGCAAAGGCCCGTTGTTGCAGGGATTGTCACCCAACTGCCCTAAGGTACTTACTGCACCACATGACATTACCTGGCATTACAGACATGCTACATTGATGTGGCCACTGACATTGGCTACAACTCACAGGTGTACACATGGGCCCAACTTGTATATGTCGGCATGCCCCCCAGGGGTTACATGCTATCCAATTTCCTGCCCAGTCCCCCATTTAAATCCACGTAAGCCGTGCACAATGGGAGCATATGTGTGCCCAAGGGTGTGTGCCTTCGGCAATGACTGACAGGCCTGCCGTCTCTTCGCACCTAAGTGGCATACATGTGTCTGCGGACACCCATGTGTGCCCTGGCTATTTACATTGCTGCTGTCCAACACCTAACTGCTGTCCCACCAGACCCATCCCTGTGAC